>VWYK01091007.1:7927-48966 GCA_013399775.1 Semnornis frantzii | reverse complement strand
AGACAGACAGACAGAATCTTCCTCGTATCCAGTCTGAATTCCCCTCTTTTAGTTTAAACCATCAGCCCTTGCTAAGAAGACTGTCCCCAGCAATCGACACCATGTCTCAGCCACAGATACCTTCCAGGGCTGGGACATTACCCCCAGAGGAGGAAGGGGGAGCTGAGCACAAAAGAAATACCTGAAAACACTGAAGCACCCGAAATGAGTGCGAGCCTGATTTAACAGCTCCCAGACCCAGAAGAGCTCTGACCTACATTCTCAGTGTCCCTGGGCTGCAGCCAGCTAAGCAACCACGGAGCCGCAGGGGAGGGGGCTTTGAGCAGGCTGAAACCTAGGATACAACCCTGCATTGCCTCCACAGCCATGGAGTCTCCTCCTGGCTATTTCTCTCAGGCAAACCTGCTGTGCTCTCCTCTCCACCCCTCAGAGCACCTCACATTCTCCCCTTTCACAGAGCAACTGGTGGGATTTTTTTCTGCCAGTGGTGGCTCAGAGGCTCTAGAGATAATACACTGATTATTTTTCAATAGCACAAGCACAATATGAGATTGTCAAAGCCTAATGAGAGTCGGTCTTGAGAGATCTCCACTTTACTTCTTTGACAAGTTGAGAAACTCAGATTTGTGGAATCATTTAGGTTGGAAAGTGCCTTTAAGGTCATGGAGTCCAACCATAAGCATCACAGAACTCAGCCTGGATTCCCTGGACTGCAGGGAGAGAGGGGCCAGCAAGAGCTTGAAGATCCCCAGAGATGCTGAAGGAGAGAGAGACAGGTGTGATTTGGTGGAGAAAACAAGGTGTGACCAGGCCAGTGTGGACCAGACCCTAAGCCACATGTAGGAGGGTGAGATGCTGCAGAAGAGGAACACCTCGACAAGTTAGAAAATAATCAAAATGACTGGTTCAGTGTAAAACCAGACCACACCAATGACTCAAGACAGAAAGGCATGGCTGAGCTCAATGGCCTGTGCCACTCATTTAAAGCTATCTCACAACATAACAGAAGAGGAGGAAAGTTCTTATTCTCAGCACAACTGTTGCATTTCTGCTTGATCAAAAGTGGCATCGCAGCAGCATCTTTGAGAAGGTTCTGTTGCTTTCCATGCAGGCTGTGCCCCAGCAGGGACAGCCTGCTGGCTAGATGAGAGTTCAGTTCACACCCACAGACTGACCTAGCCCGGCAACCAAATCCTGTCCAGCAGACACCAACTCTTCTGCTTCTCCATCAGCTTCTTTTTCTTCTTCTAACAAATTCCTATTCCCCTTACACAACTACAGGGATCCGAGATCATTTAAAAGACTAAAGATAGAGGAAGAAAATGTAAAAAGGATTAAAAATAGAAACGCAGCCACAGCCAGTGGATTTGCAGCACCTCAGCAATGTTGGGTTCAGAGCTGAACTCAATGATCTTAAAGGTCTTTTCCAATTATTTTATCTACTTCCTACCCTCATCCTCTTCCCATCTCCAAACAAAAAGGCCTATTTTTATACTGTTTGTGCCCCAGGAGCGTTTGAAATCCTTGGGGCTGCTCAGGAGGAGCCAAATGTGGCTCTGTGGTTGTGTTGGTGCTAAGGAAGATGCTGCTGAGTCTGCCACCTCCGGCCTGCTCAATCTGCCTGGCGAATGCCCGTGGTGGTTCAGCATGCATCTGAGCATTTGTGACAGCACAGCCACCCCTGGGGCATGCGGTGACCGAGGCTTGGCTGTGCAGGGCTCTGTGGCTCTGGGCTTCAACCTGAGAGCTGTCCAGAGTCCAAAACGCAGATTCCAGGCTGGTTCTGGTGCCACAGGTGATAAAAGAGCAGTTGCTGTGAGGTTTGCAAGGCCATGGGAACACGTACAGCATGTTTAACCAGTCAGGCTAACTCAGAGCATTTTAAGTGAGACTACTAGGGGCCAGAGACAGTTTAACATCGTTTTGAGATGCCTGAAGTAAAGCTAGATGAGCTTCTGAGCAGAAACATGAAACCCACTGCCAGGAAGAGGGGGGAGAAAGGACAACATGCTGGCAGGGAGCTGTGGAACCCCCTCTCCTGGGCACAGGTCCCTGCTCCAGCAGCAGTGGGCTCCATTCCTCTTCCCTGAGGATAGATGCAGCAGTGGAAAAGGATGGGAGCTGCCTGCAAAGTGGGTCAAGCATGGAATGAACGCTGCAGGATCTGTTCAGACAAGGCTCCTCCAGGGCCCCCCCTTCTCTTGGTAAAATGGGGCAGCAGAGAGCAGTGGTTGCTGGCCACTCTTGTGCTCATTTATGATAGGGACAGAGCACTCTCAGTCAGTTTTGTGATCAGGAAGGGAGGGAGTGGGGGGTGGTTTTGCAAACTCCTGGAAAAATAAAAACAGTTGGGAGCCAGGCCAAAGCTGTGCAGCCCAATCGATCAGACAACCATCATGTTAGACAGTACGTCCCTCTGACAGCTCAGCACTTTTGGTTTTAAATCCATAAACCAGAAAACAGTTAAAATATCTAATAAAAATTTAAACTCAAACAACCCCCCAAAAAAAATTCAAAGTGACCCCTCAAAAAAAACTAGTTGTGTTTGGGGAAAATCCAGTGAGGAAGATGTACACAGAAGTCAGTGAGAGGAGCAGCCAGCAGAGGCTTAGTTTGATTTACACTGCTCTGCTGAAGTGCCTGCACAGTGGAGTCTTCTCATCTCCTGCCCACATGTTCTCACTCAGGACACTCACCCCTTGTGCTGATCCTCCTCCATCACCTGTCTCAGGTCAGCGTAAGGTGGGATGATGCAGCCATCGGCAGGGTCAGAAAGCTGAACTAATGCTGGTTTGAAGCTCTTGGAACATCCTCCTCTATTTTTGTTTAGCTGATGTATTGCAAACCACAGCCAAAGTTTTGGCAGCTTCACAGCAGTGAGATGAGAGAGAGACCAGGGTAACATTGATCCCAGGCTCATGCACTGTACCCCAGCAAGATGCTGTTTTAAACACAAAAATATCTGGAAGTGATCTCACTCTGCGCCATGAAGCACCATCAGCACCAGCTGCAGCTCAGCCATGGCTTCTCCTAGTCCAGTCCTGAGAAATTCCAGGAGCATACACACTGCAGCATTGCCAGTTTACCCTCTCCAGGTGACGCTGCCCTCATGTTCTGAAGGCTGCTGTGTCCAGAACCACAGAACGATTTGTGTTGGAGGGGACCTGTAGAGCTCATCCGACAGTCCAACCCCCTTGCACTCAACAGAGACAGCTGCAACTGGAACAGATTACTCAGAGCCCTGAACAACCTGTGACCTGCATCAGTTCAATCTTCATCCAAAGGCAATTGTTAGCCATGTAGCAATTAAAGAGATCTGAAGGTGCAGTTCAACTCAAATAATAAAGCTTTTAAGCCACAGCACAGGCTTTAAAAGGCATGCAGCAGTGCTTAACTCCAAACCAAGTGTGTTGTTTCAGCCTCTTTTGCTTTGTTTTGGTGGGTTTTTTCACCATCTACACACCAAAGGAATCTGATCCCTTGCTTAAGAGAGCAGACCGCCTTCATTCTCTTGCAGAAGGAGCACACTCAAACGAGCTAGAGCACCAAAATAACTCCTCAGAAGACCAAAGCTGACTCATGAACCTCTTACTCTGCAAGGCTTTCAGTGTCTTCACAGGCACTGAAAAAATTCTACAGTCCAGTGCAATTTTTACTTCACACTTCACCCATTTCCAACCTTCTGGCAGAGCACCCACACTGCAATGATCACTGCAGCACACAGAAGGTACCTTACACTTTCCACAAGACTTCAAAATCATCACCTGCAAACATTCTGCCCTAAAATCTAGAGTCACATATGCCACACATATCATTCCAAACACCACTGAATACTACAAAGCTATTTCTCTCCAGTGAAACTTTGCTCTAACCTATGCTAAGTCCCCTAAAACGTATCCTGAGTTACCATGCATAGTCAGCATAGACAGAAGCAGCAGCAATCAAAGAGCAGTAACTGAGTGTGTGACAGGAGCATAAGTGGTGAGTGAGGCACATCTCCAACAAACTGAATCTGGAGCGGTATTTCATCTGAAAGTCCAATCTGTGATTTGGTCACACTTGCCTCCTCTTACAAACCTTGTTTTCCCTGAATGAAGAAGTGCACTTATCCTACAGCCCCCTCCTACTCCTTAGTCACAGCTCCTCTGACAGCAGCACTGAGGGAAAAGCAGAGAAATGTGTTTATATGAAACAGGCCCAAAATAGACCTGGCACTTGTGTAACAGCTTTGGGTTTCTGTCACACAGAAGGAGATACTTTACCTTCCAGATTCAGGTTTGGTTTCAAAGTTGCCAGTGTAGAGCCACTGCCCCAGGCTCTTGGTGCACTATGAGCTCTAAGGAAATGGCTCTCAAACTGGCAGCAGGTCACTAGTGGGGTCCCAGGGATTAACACTGGGTCCAGCACTGTTTAGTATCTTCATTAATAACTTGGGTATTGGAGTTAAGAGCACTCTGATGAAGTTTGCTGAGGACACAGAAGTAAGTGTGGAAGTTGACACCCCAGAAGGGAGAGCAAACCTCCAGAAGACCTTGACAGGCTGGTTGAGCACGCAAGCAGGAACTGTATAAAGCATAATGAGGCCAAGTGCAGGGTCTTGCACCTGGGAACACACAACCCAAGAATGTAGCTCAGACTGGGAGCCACCTGGCTGGAGAGCATCGCTGGAGGGACTTGGGGCTCTTGGGGGACAGAACGCTCAGCATGAGTGGACAGTAAGCTGTGGTGGCAAGGAAAGCCAAGAGGCTGCTGGGTTGTGTTAATCAGTGTCACCAGCAGGGATGGAGATGTCATTGTCCCACTCTGCTCAGCACTGGGCAAGCCGTACCTTGAGCACCATGCACAGGTTTGGTCCCCACTGTACAAGGATGGGGACAGGCTGGAGAGGGTCTGGAAAGGCCACAAGAATGATCAGAGGACTGGCAGCTCTGGCATATGAAGGAAGGCTGAGAGCTGCATTTACTCAGCCTGGAGAGAGAAACATTAGAGACCTCCTAACAACGAAAACGTACATAAGGGTAGCTGTCACGAACAGGGAGACTCCCTTTGTACATAGGCCTATGGTGAAGACAAGGAGCAATGGGGACAAGCTGCTGCTGAAGAGATTCCCACTGGATGTCAGAAGAGATGTTTCCACCATCTGGACCATCAGACACTGAAATAAACTCCCCAGGGAGCTGGTGGGTGCCCTGAGGCTCAGCTGGCCAGGGTGCTGAGCCATCTCTACTGTATTCTTACCCTGAAAGGTTGGACTGGATGATCCTTCAGGTGCTTTCCAATCTGGTATTCTATGTCCCTGCTCACTGCAGGAGTGTTGGACTGCATGACCTCTGGAGGACCCCTCCAACCCAGTGCATGTTATGATTCTAAGTTTATTGTAAAAAAGAATCCTGACATTAGTAACTTTCAGAAAAGTTATCCCCACTCCCATTTCCAGAGGGACTTTTGATACTAACCAGGCAGGTGACACATCAAAGCCTTCAGCCGCAGTATGCCCACTCACCACTTTCTTCCTCCTCAAGGCAGCATTTTTTTCTGCATCATCTAGATGTGGGGAAGGTGAGTATCTGTGTTCCTCTCCAGGTATCCTTCCAGGACGTCAGATCTAAACCAGGGAGTTCTGCCTGAGCACTTGAAGCAGGGCTATGAAACGTGTGCAAATGACAGCAGCTGGAAAACATCTACCACAGGCCAGCAGGATCCATCTAAGCACACAGCACAACCTGTCAGTCACCAGGGAAACAGAGACACTTCAAATCTGTCTGCTTTCCTTTCAGAGCCAGAGCTGTTGCATGTTCTCTGGTGCAGCAGTGTTGTTTTGCCTCAGTGACCCTCCAGCCTCCACGGATGGAGGGTGCTTGCTTCAGTCTGACACACATTCAGATGAGTGGCCAAGTGATGGGACAGAATTAAGTGGGACTTTACCAAAGTAACACTGACAATTTGGAGCTCTCCTCCATCAGTCCAACATCAGGATTCTGCCAACTCTACCCAAACTCTGAGACAAAAAGGTAAGGTTTACCAGCAGTTGATGGAGCAGTGTCAAGTTTCCTTCCTGCCTCCTGACAACTTTAACCCATGCTAGCCCTCCTTACTGAACACCGTGTTTAGCTATCCTGCCTAAAATCCCACTGCACTGCCACTAGATGGAATTTCCAGCTCCTCCCGTTTCACTGCTCGCAGAATCCACTGGCCTGTAGAAAAACACCCACACTCATCTCCAAACCAAGCACCAACCCTAATTATGCTCATTTCTCTGCAACCACCACCACTGGTCTGAAGAGAAGGAACTATTCAGTCAGCTGCCAATAAATCAGACTAATAAGTATGTGGGGACTTTTTTTTATCCTTTTGAATCTCCAAACCATGTTTTTAGCTGGTTAGCACTGCCAGTGGCCAAAGTCCATCAGAGCCACCACAACGTGTTCACAACATGTTGTTCTCAGTGAAATCTTCATTCGCAGCCCAATTAGGCGGGGAAAGTGCAGAAGCTTAGGTGATTCTGAACATTTTCCACACGCTTCACTAACAACTGCTTGTATGTAGGCACAGAAACAAGTGAGCTGACTGTTCCCCCCTCAGAGCAGGTGAGTCACACCAATTAACATAACTGGAAAAACAGAAAATAGGGCAGAGGCATTACTCTTGAAGGAATGGTGTCAATTAAGGCCCAAAGTTTTGTCTACAAAAGTGTTTGGAGAATGGCAAGTGAAAGGAATTTAGAGTGAACTCCACAGCAAAGGAGTTTTTAGAGTGATCAAAGCCACAGTTCCTAAGATTCTAAAAAAAGACACTTCAGATGGATTTATTTTTAGTCTCCATTTCTTCCTGCAAGAGACCCAACCACAGAAGGCTGAGCGCTCTGCAGAAACCATTTGGCACCCTACCTACAGGACAGGTCTGAAGGAAAACAACCACTTAAGCCTTTCAGAAAATGGATGAAGAAGCACTCTGAAATGCAGCACCTTCCTTCAAAGTTAGAACACTAATCCTCCAGCAGAAAAGCAAGAGAGCCCGAGAAACCTTGTCTGGAGCAAGCTGAGATAGCTGGAAAATATCTGGACTTCCCCTTAAAAGCAAGGAGCATTAAAAGAACAATCACAGAATGGGTTGGGCTGGAAGGGACCTTAAAGATCACCCAGTTCCAATCCCCTGCTGAGACCAGCTCACTCTAGGCCCCATCCAGCCTTGTTTTGAACATTGCCAAGCTTGATGCCTCCACAGCTTCTCTGGACAGCCTGTTCCAGTGTCTCACCACTCTCAGAAGAATTTCTTCCCAATGTCTAATCTAAATCCAGCTTCTTCCAGTTTGAAGCCATTATCTCTTGTCCTGTCACTCCAGGCCCTTGCAAAGAGCCCCTCTCCAAAGGGGTAAAAAAATATGAATTTGTTTTGATCAAAATTAATCAGGATTTAAATTGTGAAAGAAATGAGAAAGGCAATTTTAAAAGCAAGCACACAGCACTGGCTCAGAATGGCACCCTAGGCCATACACATTGCACTGAAGTTCAAGGGATTTCTGTTCATACTTGGAAAGGTGGTTTCAAGTTTTTTAGAAAATTGTCAGTACTAGCACCCACATTGTAAATGGCTCAGACTTTACACTTGAGAACAGCCAAGCTCTATCAGTGAAGTGCCTCTGGATGCTTCCCATTTGACTACTGCAGTAGAGCACCGACAGGGAAGGAGGCCAACATGGCAGCGCTAATTGAGCTCTGCTCCTTAGCCAGGCACTGTGCTTTTGAATTCTGTCCCTGGGAGGAGTTTTTGCATTCACTTCCGTTTTAAGGGTGGAAATTCCTATGCAAGTTTCTAAAGCCCATCCAGCCTCAGTCAAGTTTATGAAACAAGCTGATCTGAGATGCAGTTAGGATCTGATGGGGTTTTCCATACTTAGTTCACAAGTTTATTATGAAAAACACTGCAGCTCTGTCCTGCAGCAACATTGTTTTACAGAAAAAAAAAACAGTTCTGTTCAAAGTAATTCACTATCCTTGGACAATTACAAGGGACAATATGGTGGGGCAGAGAGTCGAAAAGGGAACTAAGTGCAGACAAGAGAAAAAAAATCCATACAATTAAATTAACCAATATCCCTGAAAATAAAACAGTTGCAGAACAAAGATGAGGCCTTGGTACTTATCTCAAAAATGGTCTTTAAGCTTCAATGATTGTTTGCTGCTACCCTTATCTACAGTCATGCTGAATAAAGCTATAGCTAAATGGTAAGTTAAATGTATTCACGAGGTGTTAATGTCTACATTTGATCATCTGCAGTCTCTCAGAGAAAGCAAAAGTAACTACAAACAGCGCTATGCCAGGAACGGGTCCCGACCGACAGCAGCGCTTCAGCATGCAATGGACTGGTTCATTCTAAAGTGGTCACAGTTGCTGACGACAAGAGGCTCTGGATTGGAGTATGGCACGTCTTTTGGTCCATGAGAAAAACAAGTTTGAACGTTAGGTACTTTTTCTGACACTTTGGAGTTACTGTTGCTCTGCCCGTTCTCTCTCCAGCTCAAGGCGCGCGGCACGGCAGTACTGTACAGGCCTGCCAGCTCCTCACAGGAAGTAGTCCGGGGTGCGCCGGGTGACGTGCGGCTCGCCTCTGCGCGGTGCTGGGTCGAACTGCAAACTGAAACAGAGACCTTCACTGCCACCGCACTGCACACTGTGCACAGAGATTCATTCAAAGAGGAGTTCAACTACGCAGGTATGGTTTTCATGTCATTACACCCACTAGCAGTGCTCCTAATGCAGGTAAATCAAGTTCTCAGCCCAGTAATTAAATTCCTAGAACCGTGGAATCATTAAGGTCAGAGAAGACCTTTAAGATCAAGTCCAACCATAACCGAACTACTTCACTTCCCAAAAGCTTAGTTACCCACATCGTAACACAATTAAATGCTCTTTGCTACAGCAACTGTCCTCCCATCATGAGCACTGTAACTCTCATTTTCAAGAGTACTTACAAGGAGTATTTTAGAGTATCATCAAGTTCCATAATTGCAGCCTGGTTGCCACAGCGGTAACAATAATTCGGAGCACTGAAAATCGTTACTACATTCCGGTCATGGCACCAGTTGTACCCCTGGAGAGGAGAAACACAACAAGAATTACGACAGCCAAGTCCATTTGTCATACCCCATATAACCATCTGACTGCTGAGTTTTGAATGTGCAAAACCTCAAGTGACATTGGTAGGCTCACTTTAAACAAGATTCAGGCTGCATCTTTATTTGTCTTCTTGACAGAAAAGGAGTTAAGAGAAATGTTGGCGTTCCTATGTCACTTCCTCCTAGTAAGCATGGGCTAGAGATGCTGAACAAAAATTCAGAAAGAATTCTTTATGGCATTAGGGTAAAATAATTAAGGCAGCGATTGTGGAGTAGAGAGGCTGTTCTGAATCTGCATCTGTGATCATCAAATCAGAATACAGATACATCTTTAAAATATATTTAATATATATACTTAAAAGTCTTAGCTGCCAGGAAAAACAAGAGGCTAAGAACAAAAGCACACAACCAGGGTGAAAGGAAGAGCAGGACCTCTTTAAGTGCTTTTTCTTAACAGGGAACTCAGTGTTTATGTTTAAGAACCTTTTTACCTACACAGACACACAACACCACACGCAACTATCATAGAATAACAGAACAGGCTGGGTTGAAAGAAACCTTATAGATCATCTACCTCCAGCCTCATGCCATGGGCCAGGTTGCTCAATGTCCCATCCAACCTAGCTTTGAACTCTGCCAGACTTGGAGCCTCCACAGCTTCTCCAGGCAACCTGTTCCAGTGCCTCATCACCCTCATGGGTTAGAATTTCTTCTCATCTAAATTTATCTTCTTCCAATCTGAAGTCTGTTCTGAGGCATTACTGTGTATTTTCAGGAAAAAGGCCGAAGTAAAGGTGACTTCACTGTCAAACTGAGAAACTCCTTTAGCAGCACATGAATATTGTCCAAGTACAGCTTCTGGAGGACTCTCAGCTTGCTCATCAGCTGTGACAGCATCATGTGTACACCTCTGACACACAGAGTATAGACCAGCACTCATGGACCAGCTAACCCCTCAGCCACCATGCTTACCTCCATTACCAACTGATGAGCTCTGGAAACCAAGGTAAGGCCATTGGCATGGTTAAAGGTTTCTGAAATATCCTGTCCAAATGTATAACCTGCACCTCGAGGAGAAATGCCCCAGCCACCACGATCATCAGGATCTGACCATAACAAGTCACACATGGGACCCTACAAGAGAAGAAGAAGATATTTCAGAGTGCAAAAAGAACCCTGAATCAGAAAAGGCCTGCACGCAGACCAGCACTGCACAACTTCTTGCAGTATCCCTTTAAGACATAAAAAAAGCCTGTCAGCTACAACAGGTGGTGCAGCTAACACTGGAAATCCTAGCAAGAAGTCCACCTGAAGGAGAACTACTACTCCCCTCTGAGCTCATTCAGTCACAGCAGCTGAGCCTGCAGGCACACTGGGGCACATTTCTTTAGGCAAGAACATGTCCCTTACTCTTTCCTTCAAGAGACCACAACAGGAAGACAGACACTTTCATGTTGCTAGGTTGTTTTGAGTTTCACTTTACAGCTGTCTACTTAAACACCAAGTATGTGTTGAATCATGGATCTCAAGAACTGATTTGTCAGTACCTCATGGGGAACTTCCTGTAAGCGATCAAGTGCTCTGATGTGGTCCAGTGTATCTATTGATGGAGAGAGGCCACCATGTAGACAGAAAATCTGCAAGAGTTAGAGGTATCAAGTTCACTCATTTACAGTCATCATGCAATTCTAACTGTTTAGTATAAATGCAAGCATTAATATACACATTATTATAGACCTTTAGCACATCTGCCAGAGATTCTCAGAAGCTGAGAGATGACGAAATCCAGCAATAGCAGCAACACTGAACTTTGTCAATAACAACCTACCTGGCCATCCACCAAGGCAGTTAGAGGCAGGTAATCGAAAAGGTCTGTGAAGTATTTCCAAACATTTGCATTTCCATATTTTCTTAAACATTCATCATAGAAGCCATATACTTGTGTGATTTGCCTGCTTTCGTGATTCCCTCGGAGAATTGTGATACGCTCGCGGTAACGAACCTAAAGATAAGGGTTTATTTTACAGGCAGAAGGCTTCTCCCAAGAGAGAATCTGCACCCTCTATCCCCAATCATCATAAACCATTAAAACCAACCCCTTTTCTAAGATGAAAAGGAAGAATAATTCATCCAAATATTCATCAGCCAAATACTTTTGGGATTAATCATGTTTTTTATCCACTCTTACCAGAAGACATCACTACAGGCATGCATTATGCTCACCTCTTCAAGCTAATTCTTAAGAGTGCCACATAGGCAAGCAAAAACCCCGGCAGAGCGCTCATTTCAGAGAGCGCTCATTTCATCTTGGAAAACTGAGGAGCACCATTTCAGCTTTTCCAGCTGTACCACCAGTGCGGTGCAGCTCACAGTGTTGACACACTAAGTCCAGTCAGCACTGTAATCACCCAGGATTTATACAGAGCTGTAGAGCTAAGAAGAGAAGTTACCTTAAGAGCTACAAGCAATGTGACTGTTTCGACTGAATAATAGCCTCTGTCAACATAGTCCCCCATAAACAAATAGTTTGTGTCCGGTGATTTGCCTCCAATTCTGAACAGTTCCATGAGGTCGTGAAACTGGCCGTGGACATCTCCACAGACTGTGACAGGACATCGCACTTCTTGCACGTTAGATTCTTTTGTCAAAATTTCTTTAGCCTGTCAGACAAAGGAAAACAAATGAGTTGTGAATTTGTGCAGTCATGTATTCAAGGCATGCTCTGCCACTTACAGTTCTTTGCTACCTGCTTTCTTCAGGAAGTCTTGTCCCTTCCTTGTCTGAAGCACCCAAGGAAAGAAAAACTATACTACAAATCACATCAATATCTTATATGCAACCCTTCCAAATCCTGGACTCAGGCATGCCCCAAACCTGCAGACAGGCACTCTGAAGTCTTGCTTCAGGACTGTTTGCTTGCCTCGCATTCAACCTTCTTTGAATGCATGAAGCAGAAGCAAGACTGCAGTAACTAACATCCAGTGGTATCCACAATGGCAGGACAGGTGATTACCTGCACAAGCTTTCTGAACGGGTCTTGTGCTCAAGCACACAGGAGTAACAGTGAGTAGTGCCTTCATTAACCAAAGTAAAGCAACATCTTTGTCATCAGCACTTTTCCCAAGAAATTGTGCACAGAGAAGGCAGAGACAAAGCTAATTTGTATGAAGAAGCACAGCTAAATATAGCATCACAAAGGTAACAATGAAATAAGGCAAGAATTCCTTAATTGCACCATTCCTCTGCCAGTTGTTACAGTCTGTTCTGGAACAGTCCCCAGACAAGCCACCATAACTGTCTAAATCAAGAGAGTATTAAAATATAAATACCAACAAGTTTATAAGTGAACATCTACCAAATTTCAGTGCCTTTCAGCCACCACTGCTGCTCTGCAAAAAGGATCCCTTCTTTAGCTCATGCCCAGAATGGCGAGAGAACACATAAAAGCTGTATTCCATTTTATAATAAGGTGTCTGCGAGACCTGCCAGAGCAGCACCCAATGCTACCTATGCATAGGCCACAGCAAATCCAAAGTTCTCTGAGGCACATGCCAGTGTAAGAGACAGAGGGAAGCACAACATCATGTTAATTTTACAGGAGATTTTAATCATTTTCTCAAACCTAATCTGACATCTGAAGTAGTCTTTTTTTGGGGGTCTGCCAGAGAAAAGAAGTATTTGAGACACTAGAAGTAATTCATTGTAATTCAAAGAGCATTACATTTTAAAAGGTTAGGAGAGAAAGGTTTGAAGTTAAAATCTAAACATGAAATTAAATGCTGAAGATTGACATGAGCCAAGCTATGAAGGAACACTGTGCTGGTTTGAGGCTTAGTGGAATTATTTTAAAGGAGAAAATTGTATTATAGGCTGTGAAAAGAAAACAATGGTGATGTCTACTTCATTCATAGGCTTGCTGAGATGTTTAAGAATAAGAACACAAAACATAGATAAGACACCCGGGTTTGAAGAGTCTCGGTCTCTCTAGCTTCTTGCCTTCTCCTCTGCCCAGTAACCTCACTAACCACTCTACTTCTAACCCCCCTGGCCGATCCTCCAAACTCACCTTGCGCATAAGGCAAACTCTGGGGTAAGGTAGAGGGGTGGGAAGAAGGTCAAAGGGTGGTTGGGAGCCCCTCCTGGGGACTCTGATTGCTGGGAGGGGTGTCGTGTTTCTGCATCACCTTTAACTTGTCTATAACTATTGCTGTCTATTGTGTATATCTCTGTTTGTATATTGTGCTAAGCTGTAAATAGAGCTTCAGTCCTTAACTTCCAGCTGGCTGAGTCTAGTCTGGGGGATTTTACAAAGTGTGTGTGTGGGGGGGGAACAGGGAACTCCCAAACCACCACAAACATGTTCCTGTGTCCAAAATTTCCACCCTATTTGTGAAGCTATCAGCTGGACAGTGACTGACAACTCCCACCCCCAAAAGTGGTCTCACTGTCCAGGCAAACCAGCACAGTCACCACTCCAAACAAGGAAAGTGCCCATACCACCAAGTCTAAGGATGGAGATTCCTGAAAATCCAACATTGGAAGGAAAGGCAAGGATGGGCTGGTGGTTCAGCACCCTGCACAACACACAGCTGCAGGTATGGCACCACAAGGCACGAAGCTAAATCACTCTGCAGACATACATACATAAAAAGTCCATCTCATGAGACAGTTTCCACTAGTGCCATGCATAGCACTAAAGATAGGTCAGTGATGACTCGTGGCAAGTGCTAAAAGATTAGATTTATTTTAAGATGACCTGACTCAAGTTCATTTTGATGCATTGACTCTCAACAAATGTTTTGAAGGAGTTTTAACAGCCTTAGCCTCTCCTAAGATGCTGCTACAAGCTTAAGTCTCCTTCTGACTGATAACACCACAGATCCTTGTGGTACTGCGATATCAAAACAACTCCTTCAAAGAACATTTTCTACTACCAGGTTTTCTGAGCACATTGAAAGCACTGCACTAAGAATGCAGCATTTATTTTTCAAAGGAACTTGATGTTCATGATGCCCAAGATGAGAGTGGCAGAGCTTTCAGAAACAGAGCCATTGCTCCTCCAACCTCTGCTCAGATGCGTGCAAGAACAACCGCGCAGGTACGTCAGGTATCTGCTCTGACAGAAAAAGACTGTTCCAGGTCAGCCTGCAAAGGTGCAACCTTCGTTGAAATCCCTGCTGCAGGGATTTCACTATTGCCATGTTCTCAAGCAAATTTCATTACGTTTTGTGTTATGAACCCTTTCATCCATTCAGTCTCGGAATGTCCCATAGTCCCTCATCAACAGTGGCACACAGTGAAGTGCTTAAGCACTGCTCTTGCCTCTATACAAGAGCTTCACCCAGGCTGAAAGTGGAAAAAAACAACACCCTGAGAACAAGCCACCAAGTGGCCCACCAACCACACCCCAGATTTCCATCTTGAATCAATTCTTCTAATAGGAGGTCACAAAAAATGCTGTAACAAACCCCTAAATTGGTAAAACAACAAACAGCCCTCACCTGTGATGTCACAGTTTCACAGTTCAGATTTCACAGAGGTACCACTGAGGTGTGTCTGTGACCCTGACTTTGTCCTAGACCACATACCACCCTCTGCAATCTCATCTGGTTCCAATCTCTCTCTACTCAACTTTCACCCCAAATCCATGATGATTCTACTTGCTCAGCCTCACTGTGCACCTCCCTCCCTGTCCATCCATCCTCCCATCAGCAAGCTCGGCTTCCCGCTAGCAGCTGTCCCACACCTCCTCGCAGACAGCACACAGCAGAGCATTTTTCACCAGCCTTCAGCACCAGACAGACATCTGTGATCAAATCACTAGATGGAGAACTAAGGAAGTGGTACACACCTGAGTCCTTTACTTCAAAACCGCAGTGACTTCTGTGCTACTCCAAATCATCTTTATTACTTTTTCAAATGTCATAATCAAGCACAAATGGATACAGACTGGAAAAAAACCTTATTACTTCAATTTGGTAAATGCTAATTTTACAACCAGCACAAATAAAGCCTAATGCAGAAAACAATGTAGCTGTAAGACAGTTGTGCAATGACAGCAGAAGTAGTAGTAAAATGCTGCCATAAACAACAACAGCTGAGGTGGAAAGTCACATATTTTACTCAGAGCAGACTCAAAGTTCAAACAACAATCACCTATCAAACACACTTCAGCTTAGTCATAGTGACTGCAATTCATTCCCACCTGGTATCTGAGACACTGCCTTACTCAGGTTTTTTTGCTGGGCACAGGCAATCTGTACAATCTCAAAGGAAAACAAGAATAAAACCAATATTGATTTAAACACAGAGGAAAACAACAAACAGAAAAGCAAGCAGCTCTGCATGAAGATACAAACTAGTGCTTCAGAACTGAACTGTTCCTAGACTGCTGCACTTCCTCCACATGCCAGAGAACACAGAGCACCGTTTCACTGCCTCTGTTTACAAAGCTCATCTTTGATGCAAAACACTGTTCTTAAAATGCAAAGATTAGCTTCATTGTTTAAAAACAATGGAAGATCCAAGTGTAAACTCTGCATTTAATAATGAACAGCCAGGGATAAGAATTTGAAAACCTCTGTTATTAGCCCATTAAAGCTAGTAACGTAGGATTTTCAGATCTTCACAATTTTATTTAATGAGATGCAGAGATATCCTCCCCTGTTTCCTCTGTTCCTTGCATGTATTCTTCTTCTGTATGTCACAGACTAAGACTCTGAGTTCAGTGCTAGAGAATAGAAGGACTGCAGCCTGTGTTTCTCAGCTGGCTCCATGCCAAGGACACCCGAGTTTCCCTCACCAGCAGAGGAACAGCAGCCTTGCCTCATGAAATTAATTTCAAATGGTCCATTTCTGAAACATCCTCTGAATTCATCTGTACCCAAATTCTTTTGTGTTTCAGAACTTATTAGACACTGCTCAGTTATTCCCACCATATATTCTAGCAGGAGCTCTGACAAGTCACACCAAGTATCCATCCTGAAAATCATTCCTGTAGCTTTGCAGAACAATGCATGGCACTGCTGCACAGCAGCGAACCACTGCTATTTAGTGCTTATCAGAAGAGGGTTGTTAATAAAGCAAACACAGCTCGTTTTCATTAGACAACACAGCTCCCAAGCCTGGCTGTAGGTGGCCTTGGCTGACCAGAGCTCACAACTGTAGCCCACCATGATGTCTAGTAGTGTGGTGAAGAGCATCCAGGGTAAGCAAGAAAAAATCCAGCTATCTGTAGTTACCATAAAGATACTTTAAGATACTTTGATGAGATCCAAGACTTCAACCACACCCCCAATTTCCTGTCGTCAACATGCCCAGGATGTGACTAAATGCACACTGATCAGCTAACTGGGATGAACACTAGTTCTAGCTGGCCAAACACTGTGGACTGCAAGTGATACCTCTTCAAGCAAAATCATCCATTGCAGTCAGCAAGTTTTCTGCAGAATCAATTATTTGCTTCAATTTAAGGGCTTTCCCCTACCCCTTACTTGAGAGGAAGGAGAACACATTCTGATGGGATCAACACTCTTGGAGCACAAGGTATTTTCATTCACTGGCTGACATTTTGAACACAACTGGAGAAAAGAGGTCTCCAGTATCACCCTCTGTGAAGAAGGTAAGACGGCAGTCAGATTAGATATGACACAAATGGAAAACTGATTTATGCTGAGCTTTCAAAGCCACTAAGGAGTTCAATGTGAATGTATGAGTAAAATTAAAATACAAAGCTCCACACTGACATTTAATTATTTAGTATTCCAAAGTAAGAAAAACCAGGACTTGCAGCCACCTAGAAGCCACAGCAGCAAGAGGCTCGGGAAAACCCAGGGCTGAAGAAGAGAACTGCTCTGTTTTCTCCTTTGTTTTGTAACTAGCACATTTCCCTCAATTTCAAACCTCTCTCACTACTAAAGGTATACAACCCAAAGAAAAGCAAGGCAAGAGTCAGGGTGCAGCTCCCGAGAACGGCTGGGTCACCATGCGGTCACTACACTCTCAACCATTAATCTCCTTAGGATACGGCAATTAGGACTAACAAGACCCTTCAAAAGTTTTATCTGAATTCTAAACCAAGAAATGACTGTTTAGCAGCTTCTCATTTAGTATCAGTGCCTGCCAGTGAGCAAACACAGGCAATGAACTAACCAAAGGAATCAAATTTTAATTCACAAAGTAACCTTCTTCAGGGCTCCACAACTCGGCCGCAACTGCTCCCTTCTCTTTGAGCAGTTTCTGTTGCTAGGGAAGACTGGTTCAATGCAAGCTATTAGCCACACAGAACACAGTCCTAATGCCAGACCAGATTAAAGAGACAACCACTTTCCTTTCTCCCCAGTAAACTGCAGCAGGTCTACACGAAAGCATGCAGGCAGTAAGCCTTTACCAAGCAAGCCTCTGTTCCTTTGTGTTGGGCTGACACTGCTCCCAGGCCCGGCACTCGTCTCAACACTTGCATTTGGAAAAAGCAGCAGTAGCCACCTTACAACTCAGCCTAACTGCAAGGAGCTGTCTTTGCCCCGAGAGCCAGCTTGCGCAAAGGGGAACTGTTGTTTAAGTATCAGGAGTTGACAAGGTCGGATGGAAAATGAGGATAGAAAGGGGCTGTTCTGAATACACTTGGATGGCATTTTGACAGAACAGAAGTCATTTTGCTTCATATTCAAAGTTAAAAGCACTAAGATTTTTAATTAAAAATACGCCAAACCACAAAGCCTATAACTTTTGTATTTTTTAAATACAGGACAGGTAGCTCAGGAAATCTATGGGCCTTCCTCTCTATGAGACAGTTACAAGAGACACACCAACAGAAGTGATGCACGAAGCTGACACCAGAGATGGTCTTCAGTGGCCTCTCCAGAACAAGCTGCATTCATTTTTTATTATCCAAGTCATTAAAAAAAGAAACTACTCCTAAACTAACTGTGCCTGATATCTCCAAGTCTAGTTTGGTGTAAACGCAAATGGTTTTTAACTTAGGCTCTAGTGACTCCGACTACAGCTAAGCACGGTCACGTTGAAGGGAGAGTCAGGATACCAACTGGGGTAGCCAAGTGTGTCAAACCCAAAGACATGTACTTCTACGTTAACCAGCAGGCAGGCAACATCTGCACTTGAAGGTTATCTTTGATATACCTAATGGTACAGATAGTGGAGACAATTACTGAGCAACTGGGCTTCACATTTTTACTTTAGCCAGCAATAAATGTGTTTTCCACCTTGATATACCACCTGAATAAAAGGAATTGAAGGCAACAACTGTGTTCCTGAATACAGGCTGGAGGGTCCTTAAGTGAGGATGGAAATCCACTTGCTGCTCCTCTGAATGCCTTCACACAGCTTTCTGTACAAGGCTTAACTCCCTTACTCCTGACAGACAGGTTGGGTTATTGTAGTGCTTAAGGCAACCCAGATGACACAGAGCAGCACTGTCATAACATGAGAGGCAACAGCCACACCACAGCTAGGTTTAGAGGAGGACATCAGACTACAGCCTCATCGAAGTCCTGAGCCTTAAAGTGGTAGAACTCAAGTAGGAACTTGCTCTGACTTATGAATGCTTACTTCTGTTAAGCTATGCCCAAAACAACTTCTGAAACAACACTGAAGTATCATTCATTCCTACTTATGACAACTAATTACAAACAACAAACCCGACCGCACAACACTGCCAGCACTACTGGGTTTTAAAGAAGGAAAAAATTCCATTAGCAGGTTGCTACTGCTACAAGAACTGGCACATGCAAGACTGAATTCTCGTCACCCATCAGACCAGTGCCTCCCCAGGAGCAGGTGAGAAGGCTGGCACTTCCAACACCTTGTGTGGAGAGACAATTTCCATTTTGTATTGCCAAGGAGCATAAAAATCCCACCCACAGAACACTGCAAATGAAAGGCTCTTTTTTTGTTCAAGTGTTCCTGAATCATCTAAACCTCAGTTATTAAACTGTCACCAAAAAAGCTTTTCACAATACACCTGCAACTTCAGAGATGGAAGGTGGAACTCTGTGCATTCATGGATGGCTTGATCTCTAGGCATGTTCAGTAAAACAGGCAGCAAAGGAGTTCAAAACCATCTCCTGGCTTCCCATGGCCCTAGAAACCATTGAAGGCAGGAGGAGTTCAGAGGTTTCTGTATCAGTGAACTCAGCAGCCAGTGCAGCAGAAAGGAGGAAATGAAATGCTGCACCTTCCACACCCATGTTCTTCTGTGAGGGCTAGAGGTGGAGGGACAGAGAAATTGTGCACCACACAGGAATTCTCACTAGCTGGGAATTCTGTGGAGGCAGATTTTCAGTTCATTTACAGCACATTCAGACAGGAACAGCATTTTAGCCATCACCCTTGTATGAAGAACGTGACAGTTACATGTAAAGATGTGGGAATGCAAAGCTAACTAAAGAAAAGGGCCTTGCAAATGCAGCTGGAGACAGCTTAAAACATCCACTTCTGGTCAAAAATAATCTTCTATGAAAGGTTAACTCCCCAAAATCAGGGCAGAAGAGAACATGTGAGCCTCTATGCCTGAGAAAGAAGCAAGGCAGACATCTTAGGGCAGTAAAAGCTTAAAACGCAGCAGTGAGACCCTCAAAACTTCCAGTCCCATGCATTAGAGGAGCTGAACTTTGATCACGGAGGGTTTTTCTGACCCAAAAGAAAGCTTCACTGACATACTGCCCTACCAGAATTAAGGTACTGAAGTTGAAGGAGTTCAAGCAGCTCAGTACATGTGGGTATGGTTAGTTCTCATCTGCAATCAGGCTCACAAAGTCCAACCTGGAAGATCTGGTGTTAACCAATGGTGGAGGTTATGCAGAAATTAAAAAACATGAGAAAAACAGGCCACTGTCCAGGTACACATCAGAAAACAGCATGGCCCAGAAAGGGATCTGTACTGAGAAAATCAGTACTTGTGACACACCAAAAAGCTAATATAAATCACTGTTACAGAACAAAAGCTGCAGGAGACTAGGCCTGAACCAAGGTTTCTGGAATGCCTTTACAGGACCAGCCCTTCACTTACAGAGGAACATTTGGTTTGCAGTACTGCCTCTTCAGACATATCCTGCTAGTAATTCCAGTGCACAGCGAGAGACCTTGCCACTCCACGCAGCACATAAGACCAAACTAAAGCTGTATGCCATGTTCAGACTCCCTTAAACACAGACTAGTATTTCCTGAGGAGACTGCCACCACCTGCACTATGACCCCTCTGAAATAGCCAGTGGAGACTGTCCACAAGTTCAACTCATTCAGACTTCTCACCTTCCTGTGCAATGGATCACAGCCCCACCACTTGGACCAAGAGCATTTACACAAGGCGGGAAGGAGACAAGGCCATCTCTCTACCCATACTCCAAACCAGCATCCTTACATTCCAAATGGCCAGTGGAAACCCCTTGTCTGGCAGTGAAGGGCGCTCTTTCTTCTCTGCTGAGGGACAACAGTGGATAAAGAACTCAGCAGACAGCATAGACAATCACAGTATACAACAGTGTCTATACTCTATGCATCTTCCCAACATCAAATCCTTGAGCAAAGCGTGCGCTACCAGTCACAAAACTGACACAAAGTACACAGCATGTCAGGCCTAGAATATCTTAGCTGCCACTCACAGGCTTGTAGTTCTTCAAATCATCTGTAAAAGGATTATGTATTATTCATAGTCACAAATTATTCCCAGGCTTAGGAGATATTCCTGCCCAGTTAGCAGCACCAGCACGCCAGAAACCAGGCACAAGATAAGGTGTACTAAGGGTCTAACTGGGATGCAGGAATGGCCATCGTTATCATGTTTGCAAACAGCTCTTTATCTGTCAACAGGGAAACACAGGGCAGCCTTTAGGCTTTTTCTTAGTAGACAGGCACCACTCTGCACAGACAAGGTCCCAGCAGATCAAGAAATACCAGTCAGGAAGATCAGCATTTTTGGGGAAACGTTCACACAGATTTATTTATTTATTTATTGCAGCCAGACCCAGCTACAGCTCAGTGCGGTGAAGAATGACAGTTTATACCCAGCAGGGTCTTCCTCTCTATTCTGAAACAACAGTGATGATTGGCACTTCCATATCTCAGGTTGTTTATGGAAAAATGTATCTTTTGGGTGTGATCACATCTACAAAACTAAGTATAATCAAAGCAGGAAGCATAGCTCCCTGAAGCTTACAGCAGATATTGGTAGAAGCATGTGAACAGGCCAAAGCAAACGCTGTCCCTCAGCGAGAGGGCACAGGGCTCACCAGACACCCTGCTGTCACAAACAAGCCTTTCCACTCGAGAGGCAGAGATGACTTGACTTGGACTCCAAGGACCTGCTTCAAGCTCCCCACATGGCCATACACCAGCCATGTAGAGACACAACTACTCCTAGAAGAAAAGTCCCAGTGAATCCATCTCCACTTATCAGCAACAGCGCTGACAGCAGATCCACCCGAGAGAGGATTTCAGCTACTCAGAGAAAACTGCCCTGGGTCTGGAGATGGTTCAGACCCATCCAATGCTAGGCAACATGAGGTTGCTACTAAATTTCACGGTTTGGGTAGAATTCTCTCTTGCATTCTTGTGGTCATCTCAAAACACAGCAGTGAGCACACAGCTTGCTGTGACCTTTCCTTTACCTATCAAAACTTTGGTGACAAGCATTCCACATTTAACCAGAAACACAGCTCCCTATGTTCTTCCCTGGGAGTAAAACTGTCTGGCACAACGGTGATGACAGGGATGACAGTATCTTCTGAAAGGAATTTCTAATGGTATGCCTACCCCTGACTACCAACAAAACTCAGTAAACTGAAAGTTTTTTCTATATTCCACATCTTTCAAGTTAATAGAACCACTCCTGTGGTATTCAGGACCCTGACACAGCATCAGCTTCTAAATGATGGCAAGTGGATCATTCACCTCTCTACAGCACAGAAGCAGCAGCTGGACTGCTCTCTGAGACAAACGTGAAAAAAGAAGCAGGCAGCGACATTACCACTTGCTTGCCTCACAATTTGGAAACACAATAACTGCATCAAATAGCAACAAATTTAAATTGCTAGAATAGTTGTGAACTAAAATTTGTACTCGGGCAAGAACGTGTCTGGCAAAAAACACTGTGAGATTGTTAGTATTTTAATAGAGAGTCCTTTGGAAATACCCCAAAAAACACTTTGCTGTGGTATCTAAAGGCAAGACGCCCAACTAAAAAATTCTGATTCCTTCTCGTGGCAGGTACACAGGCTCCCTTAAAACCAGCATATCAGCCACTTCTCTTATTTCTTATTTTCCAGTTTCCAAACAATCCACAAATATTACTCCCTTCAGTCAAGAAATGTGGGAATACATAAAGCCTTCAGTAACTAAAAAAGCTGTTCAGCTAATGCTACAACCAGATTTAGAAGCCAAGTGGAAATGCTGCTGGATGCTATTAGAACAAAATCTTCCCTGAATCTCCAAACTGTTGGGATGGTTTTTAAGACCTTTCTAAAGCAGAACGGCTTCAATCAACATAGTCTTCTAACGTTCAAATCTAGACGTTTTCAATTGTCACCAAAAGACCAAATATGGGACCTCGACTATGGGATCTCTATGAAATTAATGTACCCCAAAATGTTACTGAGCTAAAACAAAGTCCCAGATGTAATACACCTTCCAATGACTGCGTCTGTACTTAGACGTATCACGAATGAACACAAAATCAAAGTTGTTACGTTCAAGGAGAAGCTCTTCACCCCGCGCAGCTTTCAGCTGATTACCATAAGCTTTTCTTTTCAGTGCAATGACTTCCACTCCGAGGCTGCTTTACGACTGTACCCGTACTGCGAGAGGCTGTCGCGTTGATTCTCCCGCGGCCGGACGGGCAGCCGAGCCCGTCAGGAGGCAGTCGCGCCAGCGGTGTCGGAGGAATAGAAAAGGTAGTGGGAAAAGGCCGGGGCAGGGTCGCCCGGCCCAGCTCCCTTCCGGGATGGCGGCCCCACTCGGGGGTCTCTCCCGACGATCCCGGCAGCGGCGCCATTTTAGGAGGCGATGAAAAGGCGGGAGGCGGAGCCAGGCTCGCAGCACAGCGGCGAGAGGGGGCGCGGAAACGCCCGCGGAGGGGCCGCGGTTCGCCCGGCTCCCCAGCCCGTTGTCTCCGCCGGTGACTCCGGCGCCAGGCGATCCCACGGAACCACCCGAGAGGTCTCGACCCGCCGGTCCGCTCGTCCCGACGCCTCTTCCCGCGTCTCGCCCGCGGACCTTCCACCTACCCCGCGGAAAGACGCCTTCCCCCCCGGCAGCACCTCACCCGGCTCCCGGCCGCTAGCCTTCCCGCCCGCTCGCCTTCCCGCCCAGAGTGCGCCTCGGCTCCGCGGGCTCCTTCGGCTGGTGCCGCCTCACCACAGCGACCTGGCCCGTGCCCCCACCGCTTCCCCGCAGTCCCTCACACGCCGCTCGCTCGCCGTCCCTCACCTTCTCGCAGAGGCTTTTCACCTGCCCCTCGGACAGTTGCTTGCACTCGTTGAGCTGCTCCACCCACTGGTCGAGCTCCTTAGTGAAGACCTTCTCCTCCATCCTGCTCTCCCCCACCTCACCGGCTGCTGCCGCTGCCGCACCACCCTGGAGGTTCCCAGCGATCAGCTCTACCAACCGCGACTGCCGCGACACGGCAAGATAGAGCAGCGGGCGGCAAGGCGAGTCGAGGCGGCTGGCGCGGCGCTCTCCACTGCTGCAGCTCCACCGCCCGCTGCCTCGCACCAGACCGTGTAATGGCCGCCGCTCCTGACGTCACCGCTTCGGTTTCCACTACGGGGAGGAGAAGGGAGGCTCTGGGCGAGGAGAGCGCGCTTGCGCGGGCTCTGAGCAGTGTGACGCCTGCGCGCCGGCGGGGACTAGGGAGACCTGACCGGCGAATGGAGTCGAGGTGCGTCTGCGCCTGCGCCGCGTAAGGAGGCACAAAGCGGCCGGGGCGGGTAAGGCGGCGTCCCCTGCACCCTGCGAGCGAGAGGGCTGCGGCGCAGGCGTTGGGAGGGGCTTGCGGGGAAGGGTCTTTCCCGCCCGAGGGCTGAGGTGCGGTGGCGGCGTTGGCGTTTCGCGGTTACTGTGGAGGGGCAGCCGACTCCATTAGTTTCGGCGGTTCGCTGCGCCTACGGGGGGCCGGGGCTTTTTGTGGGCCCTGCCCGCCCACAGCCCTTTGGCGGGAGCGCTGCTGCGAGGGGGCCGCTATGGCTGGCACGGCGGTACCGCCCGTCCGGCCCGAGAGAAAGTAGCGCCCTGTCTCCTGTGTGCCGGGCGCTTTCCCCTCGAGGCGGACAGGGGGAACAGGCAGCCCAGCCTGCCCAGCGTCTGCTCGGGTGTCCAGAGAGGGTATTTGTAAGCGCTTCACAGAATCGTTTGGTTGGAAATGGCATTTAAGGTCATCCAGTCCAGCCACTCTCTACCGAGGATGCTGCTAAGCAGTGTCCCTCAGCACCACGTCGCTGTCTTTGGAACACCTCCCGGGATAGCGATCCAGCAACTTGGTGGTGCTCGTGCTGCTCCCTGTAGTGCTGGGCACGGTGACTGTCCCTTTGGAATCGGGGAAGTGGGAGCCAGTTGCTGGTGTCAGGTACTTGGAAATAAGTCTCAGCACAAGCAGGACTGTTAAATGTCATCCTGCTTGTGCCACCATGTAGTGCTTGCATTTAAAAGGCTATGTCGGACTCCATAGCAATTTGTACTGGGAGAATTCTTGGAAGACCTGGGTTTATTGTGGTCTTTTAAAAAGGAGTGAGATGAACTGGGACGTTTCATCAAAACGCCAGAACCCAGTGGTGGCCCTCAGTGTTCTCACACTGTCTGAAGACAAACATGTCAGTAAGATGGAGACAAGATGCAATAAAAAGGGATGAAAGAAATGCATCTGTGATTTGTAATGGTTGTGTATTAAACTATGGAGTATTTAGTCCATGTGAGATTTCATCTAACTTCCAAAAGACACAAAATCAGCAAGGAAAACAAAAATTTACACAGGTTTAAATTTGGACAAAATGTAGCCAACTCAAACTACCAAAACCACAAGGACTTTGCCTTGTCAGTAGGTGTTGGTTGTCTCAGTCAAAGTTTGCCTAATACAGTCTAAATTGTTGCATTCTTTGCCTGCTATGAAAGCAAATTAACAACTACGCAGTGAGCAAGAGGAGAAGAATGTTTGCTTTCATAGGTCAGTCTCAGTTTCCTGGTGTCAGAGTCTAGTAGGCATGGGTTTGTCTGAGGGATCTGACTAAGATGTTTTGCTTTTCCTCCAGAACGTTTCTGCACTTTTAACCTAGGTTAGTATCTTCAAGCATTCTTAGTTTTGTACTTGGTAGTTGTAGAAAGGAGAGTGGTTTTCATTGAAAATGGTAGCTTTCAAGAATTCGCTTGGTAGTGCAACTTCCTTAATCCTCCCGAAGCAACCTTGAACAAATAAATGCAAAGAATGTGTGACAGGAACAGCATCTCTTGTCTGACTTGCCAAGCTGAAGTTTATTCTCCTTCATAACCACTGACCCCCCCCCCGGTATAGCTGTTTTTTTTTAAGACCACATTCAGCTCTGGTTTTCCATACAGAGAGTGAAATTCTTGGTGAAACTCAAGTAGGTTGCATCTGTTAACTCCTTGTGGTGTCAGTCTTCCAGTTTATTACTCTGCCTATAAAAAAAAAAAAAAACCAACACCCAAAGTACTGTTATTTTTTACTTATTTTCCTCAGCATTGAGAGGGACCTAAATCTACAATTTTGCTGCACTGTGCTTCAGCCTGGAAACGAGTTCTTCAGCCTCTTACGAGAGTCCAGCTGTGATCCAGAACAAGGTGGTCTTTGCTCTTGAATGGTGGTCGCTTGAGGCTGACAGGAAGAGGGCACTGGTGGAGAACCCTGCTCAACGTTACCCCTCTGTTGTCAGCAAAAAATGAGCGTTCAAAGCCACTCGATTTACTTGAGAAAAGCCTTGGTTTTGTCTCTGCCCACCAGTTTATGTGGGTGTACAAATGGTTTGAGCTGGCCTAGGAGGGGATGAGTGGAGTCAGGATAGAAAGGGACCCTGTGCTCAAGGCGGGGCCTAGGTTTGGGTTATCAGCTGTAACTCCGGGCAGACAGCTGATCCTGCTGAAAAAGGGGGGGTGTTGGGTACAGGTTGTGCTGCAGCATAGTGTTGAAGTGCTTGCCTAAGGAACCTTTTTTGTTTGAAAAGACTCAGTCCTAGCATTTAACTGCCAGGACAACCCCCACTTTGGAAAGGGTGGGTGATTCAGCACTCCTTGTCTGAAGCTGTGCTATTGACTAGGAGAGAATTCAGCACTCACCATAGGAAATTTAGGATTCAGTTATGTGGACACAAAGGGACGGGAGAAATCTTGCTTTCCTTCATCCCAAGCTTTAGCTCTGTGTTTTGAACAGTCTATATGTGCATCAGAAGTCAGATCTCTTTCCTGCCTACTACTTGAGAGACATAATACTTCAGAGAACTACACTTGCTTTTCTCTTTTTTAGTTATCTGACCCTTCAAAGGGGAACAAAATAATGAAAGAATAGCTGCTGTGTTGTCTAAGCTGGTGGTTTGTCAGTACTTCAGATATACAGTAAGATTAAACTGTGACTTGTGAGATGGCAGCAATACTACTCAGTATTTAATATGTGAGTATGTGCCAGGCTTGTGTGTCTGTGGTTTGTAACTAAGGAGATGACTGGGTGTAGCTGCCGTGATCAGTCAAGGGCAGCCCATGCTGCTGTGTGTCACCTAGCTGCTTGACTCAGTGACAACCATATGGCATTCCTTAAGAGGGGTGACTCTTGGCGCTCACTGTGCTTGTGCTTGTACACAGCTCATTGGCAAGTAACCCAGCTTTGCTGCAAAACCACCTGTAGTGCCAACTGAAACAAGTGGCCTGCATCAGCAGCAGTGTGGGAAGAAGGAATACAGAGGTGATCGTCCCCCTGTACTTGACACTCGTGAGCCTACACCTTCAGCACGGGCTTCAGTTTTGGGCCACTCACTACAAGAGGGACATTGAGGTGCTAGAGTGGGTCCAGATGAGGACAGCAAAGCTGGTGAAGGACCTGAAGAACAGGTCTGGTGCAGAGCACAAAAAAGTTTGTTCAGCCTGGGGAAAAAGAGGCTTGGGAGACCTCATTCTCTGCAACTCCCTGAGAGTAGATTTGAGCAAAGTGGGACTTGGTCCATTCTCCCAAGTAAAAAGTTACAGGACAAGAGTTAATGGCCTTGAGTTGCATCAGGGAAGGTTTAGGTTGGTTATAAAGAATGACTACTTCCCCAGAAGGGTTGGTAAGCCCTGGAACAGACTGCTCATAGAAGTGGTGGAGTCCCCATCCCTGGAGAGGTTTAAAAGCCATGTAGATGTGGTGCTGAGGGAGGTGGTCTAGGGGTGACTTGGCAGTGCTTGGATTAGTGGTTGGGTTTGATGATTTAAAGGTCCAACCATAAGGATTCTGCGGTCTCAGACTTGCTGAAGCTTGGCAGCAATTGCAAGGACCTTTGGAGTTACTGCAGCCACAGCAACACTGCCGGTGCAGTAGGAGACTTGTCAGTCCGCACCTGAGCTGTGCAGGCTGACATTGCAGGGCAGCCTACAGCTGTGGTAATGTAGTGTTGGTGAGGTGCTGTAGAGCAAGGAACATGTAAATTAGTTGTTTTTACACTTACCTCTCTCTGAGTATATTACTAGTTCTAAATAATCTGTCAGTGTGTCTGAAGTGTCTGTTGCTATGGTGTTTTGATACTAAATGCAGAAGTAAAAGGCTACGCAATGTTGTGATAGTGAGGCCCATCTTCTGATGTGGGGCTGCCTTCTTTCATTAATGTGTGCTTTGGTAACAGAGTACAGGCACTGGCACTTCAATGTAGAAGTTGTGTAGGGGGACAGAAAGAACAAAAGGGATTTTTCCTGATCAGATGAAGTCAGGGTGGCCACTCACCCAGCCAAAATACTGTGTGCTTGGCATCTGGTTAGTTTCACCATGTCAGGTCACCTTGTGATCTTGACTAGAAGGATTGCGAAAGATGGGAGCTATGAAAGAAACTGCTCACGTCAGATACTGGTGTTGCATCATGAACAAATATTATTTCTGGAGTTTTGACTCATTCCAGCCAGAGAGTGCACGACAAAATCAGCAACATCAGTAATACTGCTATCAACAGAGGTGTAGTCACTCTAGAAGTTCAATTAAATGGCTTCTGTGAAGGGTGGGTTCTTGTTGTTTGCCACCTTATGCAGCACAAAGCATACTGCTTGGTGTTGGCTAGTGGATAGCTCAGTCTGGTGCTGCAGAGAGAGCAGGAAGTGCAGTTTTATTGAAAGAAGGACTGGGAACCTCTCCTTTTCAAGTCACTGTGGGTACAGATACCTCACAGCCAGGAATCTATGAGAAGTCAGGAAAAGTGCTCATCAGAAACACTTGGGGTTTCATGTTTTGTGTCCTACTCTTGGCTGGTGCATCCAGCGCGGTGCTGTCTCCTGGCTGGCGGGGCAGGTGTACCACATTCCTCCTCAGCTCAACTGGTGCATGTCATATGACAGCTCTAACCTTTGGAGCATTGCCAGGACAATACTGTCACTGTTGTGGTCAGAGGGACAAAGAGATGTTTTCATCACTCTTGAGGAAACAGTGAGGTTAACTAACCTTCCAATGCCTTACAGAAGCAAATAGAGACCTCAGTTCAGTAGGTGTTTAGGCATAGGATTTAATTCCTGCCTTTTGACCAAATAACACTGTCACTGTGAAATGTGCTGCCAAGCCTGTGCTGGGAGCCTCAGGGTTGCTGGTGGCTGTTTTGGTGCTCTGATCAGCACACCTCCCGTTACAAGTGCTCTGGAAAAGCTCTCCTATTGCTCAGGTCTTTCCATGAGCTGCCTTTGAACACACAACAAATTATTAATACACACAAGCAGTTGTCATGGGAATAATGATCTAAAGTGGGGGCTTTAAGTGGCATAAGCTTTGCACATCCCACTTGCCTTACGCAGACAATGCCTACATAATGTTTCCTGTGTTAGGCACGGGATGGATCTGTGCCTTTTTTTGTGCCAGTGCACCTCAGAGAAACCATTCTGTCTGGCTTTAAAAATCTGAAAAATGTAGGACTTGTGAATTGAAAAAAAAACACCTCTCACATCTTAGGAAGGGGCTGCTCACTTCAGTGAAGTCTAAAACAACCCAATGGCTGACTTCTGGCTGCAGCCTGTGCACGGTGTACTTTCTTTCCTCATCATTGTTCAGCCTGGAGAAAAGAAGGCTCTAGGAAGACCTTAGAGCAACCTTCTGGTATTTGAAAGGGGCTGCTGGAGAGCAACATTTTGCAAAGACAAGGGGTAATGGTCCAAACTGGAAGAAAATGGATTTAAGTTACACATTAGGAAGAAAATCTTCCCTCTTGGGCACTGAACCATGTTACCCACAGAAGCTGTGGAGGCTTCAACCCTGGAAGTGTTCAAAACAAATTTGGATGAGGCCTTGAGCAACCTGGTTTAGTAGAAGGCATCCCTGCCCATGGGAGGTGGTTGGAACTAGATGGTCTTTGAGGTTTTTCTAAACCATTGTAAGACTCTCTTATCTTGGTGCATGAACATAGAGCAAAATGCAGTAACTAAGCCAAAAGAATGCAGCTGGCTAATACAGCTGGGCAGTGTCTAGCGCTGTAATGAGGATTGTTTTCCTTGGAAGGAGGCCTCAATCCTATCAAATGCCTATAAATCCTGGAGGAACAGGTACTGTACCCGCAGACTTAAGGATAATGAATCCTCATCTCTCCAAGGTGTTTTACGCAAGCTTGTCTTAATGTTTTTGCTCTTTAACTGTCCTTGCGAAGTAGTACACAGTGCAGTTCAACCCCAAAGCAGAACTCTTGCCTTTTCATCTGTGCCTCTTTTTCTTGTCCTGGAGATCCTGTTACAGTTCAACCAGGTAACCCAGACCCCATGTGGCCTTCTGTAGCCTCTTTGAGTGAGTGATGGGAGTCTCTGTATCGTACAGCTATTTATTTTTTTCATTTCCAGATACTTGCTCTTCAATTAATACTACATGACAGTTACTGTCTTAATAACCTTCATCTGGGCCAAACAGCTGGAGAATTAAGCTATAGAAAGACTGCAGCAAGAAAATGTGAACTATTCCTCATGCTCCTACCAGGTAAATGTATATTTCCCCAACAGCAATGCTGGTTATCTTGTAGTGAGGGAATCATGAGCCCGACTGGGGGGTACCCAGGACTTCTAGGAGCATGTTAAGGTCATACCCATGTTGTTGTGGAAATGTCACAGATGTCTTGCATGACAAAGCAGGTATACACAACCCGCTTAAGATTGCTTGGCTCAGCAGCTCTCAAACTTGGTTCAGAGCTGTGTACAGGCTGCTTCCTAAATGCTTCCTTTGATTAGGGAGACTGGGGCAAGGTGAAGAATTTTCTTTTTAAATCTATTTGTGAATGTGCTAAAGGACAAAGGAGAACCTTGATACACTCACTGCTCAGACAGATTTATTCGTAGATTATGGCTCTGCTTCACCCTGCCTAACAAGTGTATTATTAGTAATAACTAGTTACAAATAATAACCTGACCTTATTTTTAACTTAATACTGAATCAGATTTCATTGTAAGAGGTGGATTCACTGCTGTACTCTGCTCTTTGAATGTCACCATTCAGAATTTCAGTGCCTTCCATTTAAAGTATTAAAGATAGGTGGCAAGCTGGATAATTATTATTGTTCCACATCTCATTTGCAGCCTTACATAACAGTGCTCCCACCAAAAGCCTTATTTTGGAGGTGGAGTGAAAGAACATGCTGTAGCAATCTGAAATTATCTGCTCTAGTGCTGCTGGGTTATACAGAGTCTGGATAGTACTGTCTCTCCTTTTTGGAGGAAACTTTGATAGCCAGCCTAATATTAATCAAAATAAAGATAATAGTGAAAATTAAAAAGTGTGGAGTGCCTCAGCTTTGGCATGGCGAAGTTCTGTGCTATCCACACAGCTCGGTCCTGAGCGGTAATCCTGAATTGCCTAAGCACAAACTGCTGGTCGTGCCAGCTCAGTGATGAAATATTTGTGAGCGTGATATTAGATACCTAAACATGCAAAATAATGCATGCAATAACAGTGGTGAATTGGAAAGAGACTATCCCTGGGTGGATGGAGCTACACTCAGTAAACCTGAGCCTCCTCAACTTGATAAACCTAGGTGAGTTTCCTCAGCAGCAGCACTGTATTCATGGGCAAAGCACTGCCTCCATTTGTACTCACTCAGACTATTTACCCTTCCAGCCCTGAGCTGGGTCACCTTTCCTCATCATTAAACTCATGTGACATGTGATGGATGAAAAAGAGCTGGGAAGAGACAGTGGTCAGTCCTGAGAACATTAGCTACCTTCAGATGTAACAGACTCCCCAGCTCTCCCAGTGATCACAATACCAACAAACCTTGATCTCTTCTATTTTTATTATCTCTTCTACTATTATAAAATTTAATCTCTTCACCTCCTCTTTTCACTGCATGCTGTGATCTCCCTCCTTGATTGACATCTCAGGGATTCCCCTGCACTGGACAGTTTCAAGACTCATCTTGTCTGGGTGCTGGGCTGTCTTGTTTCAGCTACACTATTACCTAGAAAGGTTGGACCAGATGATCCATGGGGTCACTTCCAACCTGGCATTCTGTGGTTTGTTTGGTTTTTGGGTTTTTTTGTTTTGTTTTTTTTTAATCAAAGCCAGCATCGTTGTCCTTGATTGTCATTCTTCTCCTCCGTCCGTTTTCCTGTGCACAACTCCCTTTCTTCCCCCTTTTCAGCCTCTCTGGATCAGATTTAGCTAGATGATTCACAATGCCTCACAATCTATTGAAGCCTCATTCTAAATTGAGTGGCTTTTTCTCCCTAAAGTTGTGTAATATTAATTAAAATTAAGAATATGCTGCTCTATATTTGACTAACCAAATTCTCACCCCAGAGCTCACATGTCCACTATATTATTGCATGCCTGTCATACAGCTGCTACACACCCTGCTGCTGGAAGCCCAAACCAACAAGTCCTAACAGTTTGCACATTTAAAAGCTGGGTTTGTGCTGGGCTGAACTTGACTTGTCAGCTGAATAACCAGCTGGCTGTCGCTCCCTGCCAGAAGCGCATCTGACAGCTGTCAGGCTCTGTTCAGAGGCAGGAGCCAGTGCTAACCTTGCTTCTGCTGCTGTGGTGTGGAGATCTGCTGTTAGGATTGCACATCCAGCACAAACACACTCTTAGGTTGTGTTCACCTCAGATCACAAACTGGAAAGATAAATGAAATTATGGCTGCTGTTTTCATTGGCCGGGTAATTGCTCCCTAATGAAACAATGCTATCAGGTATGTTATCAGAGAGGAGAATCAGAAATGTGTCATTGACTTGAGTGATTAGGAGTTCCCAGCCCACAATGAGTAGATATTTACCACAAGAGTGATCAGAGAGGCAGCGCAGGGTCTGTTACAACAGTGGCTGATCTCACTTGTGCAGAATGAGGAGAAGCTTTCCAGCTTCACAAGGGGTGCTCTGTCATGGAATTACTGGCCCAGTGCTTTGGGACACTGCATAGCAAGTTTCATTTGGATTCACATTTTACTGTAATTTTACAACGACCTCACTGAACTTGGGAGATGTTTATTTCAGCAACAGCCCCTCCTGGGGCACCAAAGTTGTAGTCTGTGTTAAACTCACCATTCTTCTGTTGCAGCTCTTCCTAGGTGAAGGCCCTCAATGTACCTTTACATAAATGCACATCTGTGTCTGGATTACAGTTAACACTTCCCTTAAAACCTGGTAGCTATTGCAGTGGAAAGTAATTCCTACTTATTCTTTGAGTAGTCCAGAAAACTTAATTGTATGGCAGTCTCTAACTCGAGACGGGCAAATGGACCAAAATCTGTCAGGAATTGCTCTGGTGTAGTAGGTGATATAGCAAGGGAGAGAGTTTCACAGTAAAGCAGTAGCTTTGAGATAGGGTTGACAGCTTCCAGAACAAGTTATTCAGGTTCTGTGTGACTCTCTAATACACTTCTGTGTTCAAGAAAATAACTTGCTCCTGCTCTGTACTATGAAGCCAGTATAGCAAGAGGCACCATGGACTGGTGAACAGATCAGGAGACCAGAGGTGGCTTTTTTATCTGTTCAAAGATTTCAGGGCCATTTCAACTCCCGCTTCCGTGGAGCGTTACAGCTACTGTTCATTTTACCAGTTACATGAGCAGATTTCTTTAAGCTGAAACATGAAGTAGAAGGCATCGTTAATGGAAGTCTTCACTATTGGGTGAACAAACCTTTTTCTTTAATGGCTGTGAGTGCAAAGGCTTCTGGGCAGTGTCACAGAATGGCAGGGGTCGGAAGTGACCTCTGGACATCGAGTCCAACTGACAAGGCATCTTCGGAAGAAGGTCACACAGCAACACGTGCAGGTGGATGTTGAGTGACTCCAGAGATGGACACCCCACCACCTTCCTCGGCAGCCTGTTCCAGTGCTCCACCACCCTTAAAGAAGTTCCTCCTCATGTTCAGATGGAAATTCTGATGTTCCAGTTTGTCCTCATTACCCCTTGTCCTGTCACTGGGCACTACTGAGCAAAGCCTGGCCCCATCCTCCTGCCACCCACCCTTTAATGATTTACAAACATTGGTGAGATCCCCTCTGGATGCAAACACTTGCACTTGTTCATACATGTTTTACATGTAAGTGCTTTCTATGGATAATGGAGCAGAAAAGCAGCTAAACACTGGTTTTGGAGAGGCCAACCTCACCGAAACATTGAAGGCATCTATAACATGGCTTTTCACCTGCCACCCTGCCGTGCCCTCTTTTGTCCCTAAAGACTCTGAAGTGTTGGATGACCTAAGTCACAAAGGTAATTCACTTACCCTGAAGAGCAGCTGTAACTAGAGTGAAGTCAGAAGCACCACACTGGGCAGTGACATTTCTGGGTGAGTGACCAAGGAACCATTCACCCACCTGAAACTACCAACATGGAGCTTTATTGTTGGGGCACTGCTGGCACAGCGGAGCTCACCGTCAGTGAAACCATGCCAGCAGAGGCTGGCAGTCTGAGTGTGACACACATCTGTGCTTCCACAGCACTTCCATTTGTCTCTGTAGCATGGGACTGTGAACTGTACTTCTTTGGCTTTGTAATTAAAGGGTGGTGCACATGGTGGGAGCCCAAAGAGCTGCAGCCATTGGATTGAGGTAGAGAGCATCTGCAGGTTATAATTTAATACAGTGGGGTTTGGCTTCAGTGAACAGAGCTCTGCAGTGTGCTGCTGGGAAGTGATTGCTACAGGAGAAGCTCCACTGTAAAAGGATTTCACTGAGTCATGCTATGACTCTGCCAAATACCAATCATATGATCAGCCCCATTTAAAAAGGGCGTTTCTCCATGCCAATGTATTTCACATGCTGCCCTACAGTGAACCTCTGCTTGAATCCACACCTGTGGATTTCATGTCCCCAAAGCAGGACCATGTAATCTGACTGCATAGCTTTAAAAAGGAGCAGATCTGGGCTAGCACAACCTAGCTGGTCTGGTGTTCGGAAGGGTGTGACAGGAGCGGCTGGGTTGGACACCATTTCAGAGGCAGAGTGAAGTTGACATCGATGCTGGTAGCCATCAGTCAGTGTTCTGCCAGGTCCAGGAATCCAGACACAACTTTTTGAATGACAACCAAAAGAGAAGAGTTTTCCTCATTTCTGTTGATACGAGGGTTTTGATTCATGTAGTTGAGCCAGAAAAAAGACAATCCCAAGGTAGAGGCAGGATTTTTATGTACTGCTGGGTTTTTTCCTAAATCTCAGAAAATCTTCATTCTTAACTGTAAATATTTGAGTGAATCTTGTCCAAGCTACACTTTGGGAATCCTGCATTTTACTGCTGAAATGTTTTTTTATTTGAAGCAAGTGACAGGAACTGTTCTGTACTTGTGATTCTTTACTCCAGCAAGCTCCAGCTGTAGATGCATGATACTCATCTGCCATGCAGCTCCACCATGGTTCACAATCAATACATTGTCTTCTGCGTAGAAATATGATCAGGTACTGAGATAATTATGGAAAATGGTACTAGAGAGCACACAAAGCCTCTCACTGGGCCTAAGTATCTCTGCTGCAACCCTTGCTCCCCCTCAGACACTACAGATTAACTTGCCTCAGTCACTGCTGAGTGAGAAAGTTGAAGGGACAAGCATGCAGAGCTGAGAAAGTTGGAGTTGCCCTGCCCTGCTCTGTGGTCTGTGAGAGTGGTGCTGCTCTGCCTGGGAATAACCGAGAGAGCACTGAGGATTATGTGGACATTTGCGTCCTGTTCTGGCTTACATGTGTCCAGTCCCAGTGGTGCCAACTACTTTGTTTCCACCTTCAGTAATACCGCCTTCACTTCTAGGGCTTGACAAAAGAACAGTATGTTTAGTAACTGCACCAAGAGCTCAAGGTTTCAGCATTTTCAGCATCCAGCTACTCCAGCATCATTTCAGATACACAGAAGCTGCCGTGCTTTATTAACTTCCCCCCCCTCAGAGGTGGGGACTTTGCAGAAATGTTCACACAGCTGCAAAGCCTGTGGCACTACTGCACAGTTTCTCCTGTAGCATCTCATGCTCTTCAAACTGCAGTGAAACTCCTCCATGAGGAGGCAGCTGTACTCGGGTGTCTGAAGGGAGCGGTCGAGCTGTGCATTTTGAGAGCACATTTGTGTATCTGATGTCATTCTGTCCCATCACAGGCTGCACCAGCTTGCTATGCAGCAGAAGGATTAACCAATGAGGTCAAAATGCTCAACACTAGGAAAAAAAATATTTTGTTTCGACACCTGCTGCAACTTTGTTAAATCTAAAGGGTGCTGTTGAACAGAGGTTTAAGAAGCAGAGTTTTTACTGTTGGTAACACCTCACAACCAACAGGAAAGGAAATGTTTGAATCACTTCAAAGTCTCCTTTGACATGAGTGAGGCCTTTGTCTAACAGATTCTGAAAATCACTCTTTTCACTTGGAAAAGGCACTTCTGCAGCTGAGCAGCTGGGATATGTTTCTTAAGCATTTGTCCATCCATGCAGTAAAATACTGAACAGTCTCAATTTTAATGTTTAATATTAAAACCAAATAGAAACTGATGGCAAATGGCAGATCTCTTAGAGTTGCCTACTTGGTCTGACTGTGCTAGATCCTCTCACAGCCCATGGCTGCTGATGCTGCCTTCACCTGGATAGCTGAGAGGTCTGGACTGGGGAGTTATTTCTACATTACTCACAGGAGCACATTTGCTTGTTTGGTTGTTTTTTTTAATCAATTTTCTTGCAGAAAGAAGGCTCTTGCTCACATTATGACAAGAAACATCTTCACTTGAAAGATTCTCAAACACTAACAGGCTCCCCAGAGAGGTGGGTGCATCCCCATCCCTGGAGGTGTTTCAGAGAGGCAGAGATGTCATGCAGAGGGCTACAAGTTAGCCGCAGACTTGGTAGAGTTAGAGGATGGTTGGACTGGATGAGCTTAAAGAGCTTTGCCAATCAAAACAGTTCTCTGGTTCCATGATTTCCTCTTTCAGTGTGTTACTTGCTAACTGTTGGGTGGCAGGAGGCATACGGTGAGGAGGCAAATAATTGCAGTTTCCCAGGAGCAGAGCATTTAGCAGCAGAGGTCAGTTGGTTATGTGGCCTTCTCTGGCCATTTTTCTGAGACTTTGTAATTGTTTGTACCTGAGCAAACAGCACATTCCTGAAAGAATCCCATTCCAGTCCTTCATGGGGAGAATATCATGTTTAATACTGACTCTAGAACAGCATTTTCTGTCAGGAGCTCTCAGTGGGCTTTGCTAAGTCAACACTTCACAGAGGAGGAACTTGATGTGTTCAGCAATAGGATTATTTACCCCAACCCATCTTAGCCAGCAGCACAGCAAGAAATGTGATCCAGACACTTGGGCCAGCGTCAGATCCGGGGGCAAATTTAAATGGAAAGCATTCTGCAATCTCTTCTTGGAGCAGCTGCTTGCTTTGCCTCCCTTTCACACCTTTCTGGGCCTCACAGATCCTGATTTTCTTTCTGGGATCATCAAGGTATGGCTCTTCCATCTCCTGGGCTTGAGATGCAGTGCGTAAAATCTGCTTTTCTGCCCTCTCACTCTAACCCCTAGCCCATGGAAGCTTTTTCTGCATTTGGGACTTTAAGCCTCCAGTTCCCTACTTACTCTGAGCCCTCAAAATAAATTTGTAGATAGGATTATATGGGAAAAACTCATTAGGAGAGGAAGAGGCATTAAAAATAGCTTGGCATCTAAATCTCTTCTAATTGTCCCAGCATTTGAGTGCAGGTCATGCAGCTGTACTGGCCTAGTGCTGCTGGGGACTGGGCACATGTGGGATGTACATGAACAGCTTTATGAAGCATTCTCAAGTGTTGAGCACACCCAGGTGATGCCATTAAAGTTTTATCTATAGTAAATCTGCTTTCTTTAGAGGGCCAGTGTGGCTTTGTCACAGCCACATGTGACAATCCATAGAAGCAGCTGTTACAGTGAGAATTTCTCTGTCAGTGCTTATTAATTCTGCCACAGCAGGGACATTGCTCCTGCATAAATGAGCTGGCAGCAAGGCACAGCCCAGAGAGCAAACTTGGAAGGGTTGCATTGTCCTGATGCTGAAGTTTAATAAACAATGCAATAATAAATGAGAATAAAGTAAGATGTGCCCAAATTGTCCTAATCTGATTCTCAGCAGATTTGACTGTTAGGTTAGTGGCTGGACTCAGTGATCTTAAAGGTCCTCTCCAGCCTAAACAGTTCTTGGATGGCATAAAGCAGAAATTCTTCCCCATGGGGGTGGTGGCACACGGGAAGATGTTATCCAGAGAAGGGGGGGGGGCTCCAAGCCTGGAAGTGTTCAAACCCAGGTTGGAAGGGGCCTTGAGCAACCTGGTCTTGAGCTTCAACAAATTCTCAGGGCAGCCTGTTCCAGAGCATTCACCAGCCTTATGAACAACTTCTTCCTAATGTCTAATCAATCAAAATGCAGCTTCTTCCAGTCTGAAGCTGTTACCTCTCACCCTGTCACCACATGTCTTTGTAAAAAGTCTCTCTCTGGCTGTCTTCCAGGCCCCTTCAGACACTGCAAGGCCACTCGTGAACTCTTCCAGTTTTCTCATTGTATTGGCTTTGCTGCTCAGCAGGATTCTTTAGATGCTTTGCAGACACCTGGCAATAGCAGATAACATAATGAGCAAGCAGAAACTGCTTCTCCCCAGACATGCAGGATGAACAAAAGAACCCAAAGGACAGTTCACAGCCCAGATCACACAGAGTCTGCCAGTGTCAGTTAAAGACCAGAATCAGCACTTGAACTTACCTCCACAAAGAATTTTTCTAGTTCCAGCCTCTTTTACCACCTCTGCAGGTGGTTCATGCTCAGGTCACACCCAGAGAATGCCAACAGCCAAGGACACTGCCTGGCCTTCTGAATCATGCTGCACTTCTGGCTTGCCCAGTGACTGTTATCTCCCCGAGTGCCCATCATCAGTCAGGGCTGACACCAAAGCAATAAGATCACCACAAAATGCCTGTCCGTGTTCTGCCCAGGTTTTTGTTTGGAATTCCCTTGCTCTCAGCAGATTTTCCTTTGCAGCTTTTCCCTAATCTCTCACAATTCTGCAGATTCCTCATATGCTACCTCTGTGTGCTCATTGCTGTGGCTGTCATTAATGCATAGAACAGTCGGTTAATTCAGACATGGATATTGGAAAAACGTCTCTAAACCACCACTGCAGGGGCAGAGCTGTGCAATTACTTTCTCCTTTCTTTTTTAATTTAGATATGAAACAGGCCAAAGTCATTGAAGGGTGGTTCTTCTTGTAGATTCAAGGCTGCCTTTTCATGTTCTGGGTGAAGCAGCCCCTCTGTCCCCCATGCCCCTCTCACTCTTCCCTTCCCAGGCTCCTATACTGGAGATCAGAGAATCACAGAATATTAGGGGTTGGAAGGGACATCTAGAGATCACCCAGTCCAACCCCCCACATCCAACCCCAACACATCCAAAAGTGCATCTTGAAAGTCTCCAGTGAGGAAAAGTCCACAACTTCTCTGGGTAGCCAGTTCTGTAGCACCTCACCATAAAGTGTCTCCTCATGTCGAGGTGGAACCTCCTGTGTTCCAGTTTGTACCCACTGTTCCTTGTCCTGTCACTGGGCACCACCAAACACAGCCTGGCACCTCCATCTTGACACCCACTCCTCAGATATTTATAGACATTGATCAGATCTCCTCTCAGCCTTCTCCAGACTAAACAGCCCCAACGCTCTCAGCCTCTCCTCAGAGGAGAGCTGTTCAAGTCCCTTCCTTCGTCATCCTCATAGCAATCTGTTGAACTCCCCCCAGCAGATCCCTGTATCTCTTGCAGTGGGGAGCCTAGAACTGGAAACCATATTCCAGGTGTGGTCTCATCTGGGCAGAGTAGAGGGGAAGGAGAACCTCCCTAAATGATGCTCTCCCATCTTCATGATGCTATCACACCAGAGAGTGATCCAAGTTCAAAGTAACCATCTTGGTCAGGTTATTTTAGTCCAGATCTAGTCCTTCTGCAGGTTCACCACAGAGCCACAGCTGTAAATAAGGTAGCAGAGCTTAGGGGAAGCTGTGCTCTGAACACAGAGAGCATCTCTTTGGGATGCAGGATGCAGGATGCTGCCAGAGAAAGTTCTCAACAAGTTGTGCTTAGTGTTTGTTTAGAAACCATTTGGAAACAGAGCTGCAGAACACTTGTAGATGAAACCTATTTAGTTGTTGGGACAAGAGGCTGTAGCCAAAGCTGTATCTCGCTTCTAATTATACAGAATCAACAGACAAAAAATTAAGTTCAGTGAAGCCTAAATAGGTAATTTCACAGTGAATATTAAATATTAGATATTGATCCATTAAAAATATTAAAGCAATGTTTTAAAATCCTTAGTGCCTGTCATCCTGCTGTGATGATGCTAGGGCTGGAAAGCTTAGGAAACAGAGGTAGCTGTGCAAACCTGCTGTGCAGTCTGGGCTTTGCTCAACTCTGCAGAATGTTTTTCGTCTGACAGCTGTTTTCCTGTGAAATGATAAAACATTAAAACCTGAACTAAAAATAATCCTGTTGGCTGTTCCAGTTCAGGAAATGTCTATGAGCCAAGTTTATTGTTGTTTTTTTAGCTGGCTGTTATTCCAAGTCAGCTCAGCAATTGCTGACTCCACAGTCCTGACTAGTTCTGTGCAGTCTTCATTTACTTTCTTTTATTTTTGGAAACGGTGATAAAATATCAGCTGGAACATTCAGTCCAGCATTCTCTTAACGTAATTGCAATAACACAGCAGATGAACATCTGCAAGAGAAGCATCCTGCAGTAACATAGCTCCCAAGGGTGTCCCATAGTCCTGAGGTGGAACATCCTTTAACAAGTGACTATGGTTTTGATGCAAAATACAGACACCATTAGAAAAACTGTGAAAGCATCAACATGAGGAGGCTTTGAGGGGATGCCACCGCTACCCTGGGTAGCCTGGTCCAGAGCCTGACAACCTTTTTGGGGAAGAAATTGTTCCTCATGTCCAAACTAAAGCTCCCCAGTGAAACTTGAGGATGTTTCCTCTTGTCCTGTTGCTAATGAAACTCTGAATTGATCTCCGGTGTAAAATACCAAAACACAAGGGAGCAGATTAGCGAATCTGCTCACTTTGATCTGCTGAGTTTGGAAATGCTTCTTTCTCAGGATCAATGAGCAGTTTTTCACTGCAGCAACACTGATTGACACATAGCTAAATCCAGCACCACTGTGTTGTAATTACTGTGGCAATTTTACACAGCTGTCACATTCCCAAATCACAGAATCACAGAACCCCAGCATGGTGGCATTTGGAAGGGATCTCTGGAGGTCATCCAGTGCAAGCCCTGCTCAAGAAG
>VWYK01091002.1:0-15960 GCA_013399775.1 Semnornis frantzii | reverse complement strand
ACATGGACCTAGTTAAGATTTTGTTTCCTTTCCAATACAGGGCTTGCAGTCAAATAACAGCATGACCAACCTAATGTTTTGAATTTCCATCATTTTTACTTTAATGCAAGATCTTGGAGCCACCTGTAGTCACTTGAGCTGTGTTTTCATTGTGCTTACAACTTCTGTTGACAACGGATCTACAGATTCTCCTTGGGTAGGCAGCATTTTTTTTGTTTTGTTTTCTTTTCCTCATGTTCAGTGCTGTGCCTAAAGATGTGAATTTATTAGATAGTTCCTTGGAAGCTGATTATTCTAGTGAAATTTGACAGTCTCACCCCTGGCTCAGCAGGATGTGATTTGGTTGCTGGAATCTCCCTTTTGTCTCTGGTGACAGGTGCTACCAACTATACATGCTCGTTAGAGGTTCATCACTCAGTGGCCTACTTTCTCCTGACCATCCTCCTGTGGAGGAGAGGAGAAGGGGACAGAGATGGTCTGTCTGGGATGGGGCCCACTATTGCTGTTATTGCTGGATTTTCTGCTGAAAAGAGTGAGGAAGCCTGCATAGTATCTCCGTAGTATTGCTGACCAGTACCATTACTTTCTGTCCTTTCATTTTAGGGCAGAATCTCTCTCCTGGACTTGTGGCGCAGTCCTTTTATGATCCTTCTCCCTTCCCACATGGCTACTTGAGCCATCTTTATACTTTCACACCCCAGAAAGGGCCTGATTCTCCATTGTAAGAGAGGTTGAAACCCCTTCAGTTACTAATTCTCACCTGTGGTTACACTGAACAATGAACATTTTAATATTTGACTGCTCCAGAGCTTTTCAGAAACCAGAAACATTAGTCCCAAGCCCTGCCAGCCATGTGAACACTTCCTTCTGTTTATATTGTCCCAAGACCACCTTTTCTGGGCCTTCGGGTGGGAGAAGGAAAGTGGCTTATCTTGATCTGCCCTTACTGATGCCACCGAAGTTCCCTGCCCAGGCATCAGAGCTTTCTGATCTTTTAGATCAGAGCACTGCAGCTCACAGAATACTGCTCCTCAAGCTTCAGATGCACTGGAGTTTGAGCAGCCAAGTCCTTATCATGGGCAATCTGTGAGCTGAGAGATGAGTTCTAGGCCATGCTAGAACTTGCAGCTCTGGCAGTCAAGAGGTTGCAGATACAGCCAAACTAAGGTGATATTGAGGATGCAGCTACAAATCACTCTCAGTCCTACCATCCTTCTCCAGTTTAACCTTCATCATGAGGAGACAAAAAACCCAAACCAAACAAACCCGTTTGAGAAGTTGGCCTTTGACACAGTGACTGCTCACTTACAGACTTCTTTAGAATGCAACTGCAGAAGTGAAAGTCTTCTTATGTATAGGAGTGCTAAGCATGATCAGAAAAACTGCAATACTGTGTGTAGAAGGGATAAACTTTTGGGAATTAGTAAAAAAAATTGAACAAAATGGAATCATTTTAATGTAGTAATTTTAGGTAAAATGAGGGAGTACTAGAGTAAGATTGTCTTTTGGTGGCTNATGATGGAGACATTTGCTGTTGGTTTCTTACTGTGAAAATTTCCAAAGAATTCTGGATCCAAGTCAGCTTGAGCTGCATTTATTTTCTTAGCACTGCCTTTGCTCCCAAAACAAACATTTGTTAGAAATAGGTGACAGAAAGCAAGGTCATCTTGTGCTAAAAGATTCTTCTAAACCTCATGTGTTTTTTGCTTCAGGAACTTTGGATGTACAAATATTTCTGTGGGTTTGGGAAGGGAACTAACTGTTTCCTTTGAGGTATCAATGTGAGCATTTTGGGGCTCAATCCTTGTCTCCGCTGGGACACTGGAATAGGTTTTCCAAGGCCCTTTTATGTAATTTAGGGCTCACGCCAGTGTCGATGAAAACCCTTTAAAAACTGTCAGGCACTGAGGAAGGCCTGGCTAGGATAGTGATGAGCTTGGCATTTGAAGCCCAGATCCTGACCAGATAGAGACTGCATGTAGGGAGACCAGGCCAGGAGAATAGCAGAAAAAATTACAAATGACACCTAAAGGAGGAAAAAGAATTTGGAAAACATTGTGGGTTTGGTGTTCATGGTTGGACTGCTCCCACTACAAAACTACATCAGTTTTCATCAGGTTTTCACTGACTGGTTGGCTAAGCAGGATCCTATCCTATAGTATGTGTGCTTTTGGTTATTGGCATTGCAGTGAATTGAGGGGGAGAGACAAGGGAAAAAGCAGGCAAACTTAATTCTAAATAATAATTGAGAGACTTTATCAGCAAATGAACTCCAAACCAAAGAAAACCCCAAAATTTCTCTGCAGAAGGGTGACTTCTTTCAGGTTCATCTGTTTTCATGCTTGCGCTGTGAGCCTACTGAATTCAACTCTTCCAGTGAGAAGTGAGTGTGGCTGAAGATTTGAACACTCACTGGGAGCCCTGGGCTGATGACAGCAACACTACTTTCCCCTGTTCTATGCAAGGCAAAGTTAAGATTCCTTCTCATGGGGAGAAAACGTGATCTGCAGAACCATCAGAAGGCTGTTGAGGTGGCTAGCAAAGACCAGTTCCATTTCCTAGTAAGAGCTGCAGAACAATCCCCAAGCACACAGTGAGTATCCACTGAGCATGCTTGTCTTTGAGACTCAAGATTTCCAGTTGTTTGTTTTCCTTCCCGTTTCTCCTTCAAACTCTCACAAATGCTTCATAGGCTAAAGATGAATTCTAGGCTGATAGGCACTGCTACACAGGGAAGATTTTTTTAATCTCTGTCTTCATGTTTGCTTTCAAAGAAGTCTGCATGTGGTGACAATGAGAAAGTCTGGCTAGACAAAGCTTTTTCTCACTGTAAAAGGAAAAAAAGGTCCTCAGTACCGCATTTGGACAGGCTACAATGTTTAGGAGTAGGTATCATTCCCCGTGCATTACCAATTCAAACCATATGTGAATGAACAGGGCCTGTGGCTGATGAATCCATCATGCCTGATGGACTGTGCTTGGTTTCACTTATTGATTCCACTAACCAACAAATTGCCTGAAGGTGTTCAAGGTCGGGTTGGATGAGGCCTTGGGCAACCAAGTCTAGTTGAGAGGTCTCTCTGCCCAGGGAGATGGGGAGAGTAGATGATCTCTGAGGTCACTTCCAACCTAAGCCATTCTGCATTCTAGTTTTGAGGGTGAGTTCACATCCCAGCTAGAGCTCAGTAGTTTAGCTGTCAGTGCAGGAAAATGAAAGATTCTCCTAGAGAACTGGAACATACTGGTTAAGGAATCTGAAGAAAATGTGCCAGCAGTGTTTCAGTTCATTATATAGACAGTGAGGGTCTACTTCAGTGCAAGCAAAACTGGCAGTAGAGCAACAAGCTTTGCTCAAATTTACACAAAAGAAGTGTTCACCTGCCAGTGAAACATTTTGAGTCAGAATCCATCAATCTGTTGTTGCTATCTATCTCTCCTCGTATGGTTATGTAGAATTTCAGAATGGCTTAGGTCGGAAGGGATCTTGGAGATCATCTACTCTAATCTTCCTGCCACAGGCAAGGGTGCCTCTAAACTAGACTTGGCTGCTCAAGGCCTCATCCAACCTGGCCTTGAACACCTCCAGGGAGGAGGCAGCCACAACCTATTCCAGAGTGTTACCACCCTTGTACTGAAGAACTTCCTAAAATCCAGTCTAAACCTACTGTCCCTCAGCTTCAAACCATTCCACCTTGTCCTATCACTAGACACCTTAATGAAAAGTCTCTCTCCAGGCCTCCTGTAGGATCCCTTCTGGTATTGGAAGGCAGCTGTAAGGCTCCTCTGGAGTCCTGTCTTCTCTAGGCTCCCTCGGCCTATTCTCATAGAATAGTGACTGGCTATAAATTGGATAAGCTTGCCAGAGCCATCTAACAATGTTTGCCTCGAGATAAACCATCGAGAATTCTTGTACAACCTTCTACACTCCTGATTTCACAAGAGATACTCAGGAAGAAGGGCCTTGGCACAACCCCACCGCGCCCTAAGGTTGCAGGTTGTCAGAAGGGAGGAAGCATGAAGTCCACTGTTACAGGGAGAGAGTGGTGAATCTGAAATTTTAATGGTAACAAAATATTAGGACTACTAATACAACCCAGAAAATTAGTTTTGAGCAGAAAGAGAAGAATGTTGGAGTATGAAAACTGTATTTATTAATCTGCTTTTAAGAAACCATACCAAGAACCAGTGCACACTAGCACCACAGACCAAAATGATCCAGCCACAAATGAAACCTGTCACCAGAGGGCAGTGGAAAGACTGCAAATTAAGTTTTTTGAACACAGCCATGAAAGTAATTTCTGGTAACTTTACACAGTTTACTGAAACAGCAAATTCAACAACCAGGAGTGGTCTTGGTTTAAATGAACAGGGTCCATGGTGTCACAGGCTGCCACAGGGTCTGGACAAAGCAAGGCAGTTTTTCAGAAGTTGGTTGTCAGCTGCAAGGGTAAAACTCTGCAGAGGAGGCTCAGTTTTTCTTGGGGATGAGTTAGTTCAAGCTTCTGCAAGAAACTCCCATAGGAAGCAATAAACACCTTAAATGTAATTTTCTTTTCCAAAAGCATCTTGTTTCTGCTAACATACAATAGAGACTGGGAATAATCAAGAGTAACAAACTGCATTTGACACAGTGAGTCCTTGCTGACTGATGTATGGGAGAGTGCTGATACACATTGACTATAATTAGCACTGCAATAAAGATATTTATTGACTTGGCAAAGTTAGTTTATAGTGGTAGCAGCGAGTAGCTTACAACACTTGTTGAGATAACTGAATAACATTCTTAGTTTTTGGTACGTCTAGAGTATGCATTGTGATACTTTTAAGGAACATATCAGCTGCATTTCTTATATAGCTGTTCTGAAAAAAGCCCATAAAATCTAGCTGGGAAAGAAGTAGTGCCCTTAGAGAAAAAAAGTAACATTAAACATTGAAAAACAGTGCAAAAAACTGCTACTGAAAAATTGATGGTGAGCCAAACAACCTCAGGATCTCACAGGTTTAAAAAAAACCCATACACGTGGTTTTTGAGTATGTTAGGCTTCGCTTTGAAGACTTGTTACTGCTGTACTGTATTGCCACATTACCGTTTCATAGAATCATAGAATGGTCTGGGTTGGAAGGGACCTCCAAAGGTTATCTAGTCCAACCACCTCTGCAGTCAGCAGGGACACCCTCAACTCGATCAGGCTGCCCAGAGTCCTGTCAAGCCTCACCCTGAGTATCTCCAGGGATGGGGCTTCAACTACGTCCTGGGTCAGCCTGTGCCAGTGTTTCCAGTAGAGGATGTTTCCAGAAGTAGAGACTTACATGCATAACAACCCCCAAACCATCCCTATCTAATGCTTTTCTTACAAGCTGCGCTTTAAGGATGCGATTATAAAACACAGTTAGAGCTGTTCTGTGAGAATGAGTTGGTTTCTTCCCAAATATAGCAGTCAAAGCAGGTACAATAGAGGGATTTCACTGGTTTTCAGTTCAAAGACCGTGTAGGCAAGCATTTTTCTCTTAAATTTAAGAGAAAATCTAAACTAATCTATCAGAAATATGCACTGAAAGTGCCTTCAGGTACATCTTTGGATCATCAAGCAAAGAGTGCACAAATCTAAGTACAATGAATTGGGTAAAATAAAAGGGTAAGAAGTAGGAGTGGCTGTCTTGGAATAAGGCTGTCTGTGGTCCTGAAAGGCTGGATTGTCCTTTTCACTTCTGTTCAAGAACACATCTCCTAAAGACAGATTTGACCTTTCCATCAAACTATTGCTTTGTTTACTGTAACAGAAGCTAAATCTAAGAACTCAATTTCAGCCAGCTCTGTCACACACCACAGCTAATACTGCATCTGGAATGCATCTGGATGTGAAACTGACCCCCACCAAAACCACAGCAGGTTTGAAGGTTTATTTGTGAAATGCTGAGGTACACCGTATTAATTACAGATCTTTTTGGAGAGGTTAGCATAGGAAATGGGTTAAAGTTTTAATGCAATGACAAAATTGTAGTATGAAGACATCTGAATGTTTTAACAATTCTGTTGTCACATTGCCATCCAGGTAATGGTCTTTCAGCCTTGTTTCTGGCCAAGTTGAGAGAGCTGAAGATAAAAAGACAGAAAACCATTAGGTTGCTGATCTTATTCTCAAGTCACCAAAAGAGTCGGTGTGTTACAAGCTGGTGAGTACTATTTGCCTCCTTCAAGTGCAACAAGAATTAACTTCAGTTCTTTAAAGCATTGCTTTGAATAACAATTTTCATCCTAGTAGGAAGTAAAACCATGGGTGGTGACAGCTGCTGAAGGGTTCCTGCTTGCTGACCACCACGAATAATTTTTATTTCCCATTTGTATTGCAATAAGAGATAGAGAAGTCCTGGGATGCCAATGTTTTTAACAGCACTAAGAAACTGATATTTTTTTTGTATAGGCACGGACAACATCAAGCTCCCACTTAGGCCAGTTTGTCCTTTATAACTAAGGGTTAAAGATTACAGCTGAATACCAGTTTTTTAACTGGTAAAAGTCACTAGAATAGCCTGGGAAGGCAGCAGAAGTACCCACCTGTTTTATAAACTGTGTAGCATTAAAAAGTTCACTGCAGCCATACAGAACATGTTTGCCTTGTTTACCCTGAAAAAAGAGAAGACAGGAAGGAACAAGGTGTTTAATGGAGTAGCAGAAGTGTTATTGTACACCAAGAAAAAAATATAAAAATAGCTGCTTGATACTGAAATTTTACACTTGTGGCTGAAAAAAGAGTAGCTGTTCCAGCAAAGGGAAAAAAAATGAAGTGGAAAATGAAAGACCAGTGGCAGGAAGTGGAAAAAAATGGGACATGTTACACACTTAAGTTCACTAGAATACTAAATTCTCTGACACCTCTACAAGTGGCCTGGGGAAGCAAATACCCTTACTGCAGCTAACCCTGCCCCTTACAGTAACTGGGCACTGTGCTAAGAATAGTAGCAACATATTTATTGTGCTGTGTTAGAGCCTGAGAACTTCAATCTGTAATTCATTTCCATACGGTGAGCACATTAAAAACCAGCACTTTTTTGGGTCAAAGGATTCTGAAACAAAATGTGGTGTTGATTTCAGTCGCATGCACAATGAGCAGTTTGCAGTTTACCAATATTTGCTTGGCATTAGGGTTGCCAAAGTGCTGTTAGCATTTTGGAAGTGAAAATTGTTTAAGTAATACATAGTTTCAAACTGACTTTATTCCCAGTCAAGACATTGGAATAGGCTGCCCAGCGAGGTGGTTGAGTCACCAACCCTGGATGTGTTTAATGGTAGTTTAGATCTGGTGCTTGAGGATATGGTTTAGGGATGAACTTTGTAGAGTAGAGTTAATGGCAGGACTTGATGATCCCAGGGGTCTTTTCCAGTCTGAACAAATGATTCTAATAAGCACACACATTCTGACTTGATAGCCTTCAAGAATTAACCTGGAGATAAATCTCTCATATGCTTGTTTAGTGGAAGAAGTGTGTTATTTTTTCCCAGATTTATTCTGGGTGAAAAACCTCATTCCGGTCCATCAGAGGACAGGATAATTGTACTATGAGCAAGGTTAAGATCATGAAGGAATAAGGGTGTGCTGCTTCTCTTAAAGAATTTATTACCTACTTCAGAATTTTATCAAGATTCCTTTTGTTTTTATTTCTGGAAAGTGCTTGAATGAACTCCACTCCTGCCCCTCAAGAACTGTAACGAGACAGAGTTTTCTGCTATCCATGTGTTCTGCTAGGTTGGCCAGCTGGAACCAGAAACATTCAATGTGTTGCATACGTAGTAACATATTTTCTTTTATGTCATGTATCTACTTGTTCATACTTTTTGTGTGTTCTGTATTTATTTGTGCATATGACCTCTTATTTCAGCACAGAATCAAATTATGGAGCATATCAAGAATAAGTTTCCATTGTCATTAGTGAAAACTTCTGGATGTGGGTAAGTAACAAATGCTTACATATTGATGCCAACCTGATCTTTGCTTTGACAGAGAGCATAGTATTTGTATGACGATGGCTTCTGAAGCAACAGAACTTGTGCTCAAGTAAGATTGTTTGTAAAATCAGATATTGTTATCTGCAGGCTTCCTTCTGAACTAACTTTGTGTTCCTGCCTTGGATAGAAAGAAGGACTGTAGTGCATCTTCAGTGAGATTTATGAAAACTAGAGAGAATTCTGAGCAGTTCCTGATTTTCAAGGCTATGATACACTACAGCTGCTTTATTTAACAACACCAAACTAGTAACAGCACTCCGTTAGTAACCAAAGTTGCAGCATTTGATGTACAGAGGACAGGTTAATTCAGTTACATCTGCTGACACTGTTCAACCACATTAATTTGTATGAAGACAAAGTGAAGCAGAACACAGTCCATTTACTCAATTTAAAAGTGGAACACAAGCAAAAATATCAAACTATAGATTATTAATTCAGACCAACAAAGAGTTACGTTTTCTACTAATACCTTTTGGCCCAGACTCTGTTAGGGCTAATTTAACAGACTTGATCTTCTATGTACTATATTGTTACAGACAACCTACTAAAACTACTCTTGATAGGTAAGTTTCAAATGACAACTGAGAGCTATGCACATACCTTTATGTAGTCAATCAGATTTTGATATTCAATGTAGTTGCCTCCTCCAACTACAAAGACTATGGCCTAAAAGGCAACACAGACATCATCAGAGTATGCATAACTCTTACAGTTTCAGTAGTAAAACATTAGCAACATTGTTAACCCTGCAGCAAAAATCATCCTAACCACACTGCAGTCAAGAGAGATCTGCACAGAGAACCCATGATTTCCTACTTGAAAGAAGGTAAGTAATAGGAGTGTTCTAGTAGGGTGCAGAATAGCAAGCTAAAGCTTTTAACACATCAGTGTCTTCTCCTAAAGAAATATTTGAAACAGATGGAGTTCCAACCTGTTACTTTTTGTGTGAAGATGTTTTCAGAGTCCATATGAACAGTTACAGTATTTCCATGGATACTTAAGAATTAATTTGAGGCACAAATAAAATACACCAGTTACACAGGAACATTTTAATTTTTGGGGTGTATTTTTCATTATTTGGGTGTATTGATTGATGAAAGCTCACCAGGGGCTGGCAGTGTGCTGATGCAGGCCAGAAACCAAATCCTATCCTAAGCTGCATCAAGTGTAGCCAAAAGAGCAAGAGAGAGGATTCTCCCCCTTTATTTTGCTCTTGTGAGACCCCACCTTGAATATTGCTTCCAGTTCTAGTGTCCCCATGAGAAGCAGGCAGAGGAAATTAGTCTGTCATCAGACTGAGGGAGCTGGGGTTGTCCAGTCTCGAGGTGAGACCTTAGAGCTGCTTGTCAATACCTGAAGGCATCCTAGAGGAAGGCTGGAGAGGGACTTTTCATAAGCACGAAGACAAGGGGGAATGGTTTGAAGCTGAGGGAGATTAGGTTTAGACTGAATCTTAGGAAGAAATTCTTCAGTACATGGGTGGTGAGACAGTGGAACAGGTTGCCCAGGGAGGTCGTGGATGCCTCCTCCCTAGGGGTGTTCAAGAGCAGGCTGGATGAGGTCCTGAGCAGTCAAGTCTAGTTAAGAGTTATCCCTGCCCATGGCAGGGAGGTTGGAGTAGAGATCTCTATGATTATTTTTTCCCTTTTCCTATGTACTACTGGTGAGAATTCATACTATTACAGGTAAAGGTCATCAGTATTTTCTGGACTCTGTTTAAAATAGACCAATGAAACCCTTGTCCTGTTCATTAACAGTTGCATCACTGTTGTTAACATTCACTATCCCAAACTGATCGCACTCTATGAATTTTACAAAGGTTTTGTGTCGCTACTGATATTTTTGCTATGACCACCTGCTCTCTATGGCACCATGCAGTACTACTTTTATTCAGGAGGGTAACTAGAACATTTCAAGAGAAATCTGAGATCTGTACATTATCAAGGCAAAGATTTTACTGATGAAATTTTACAGTAAAAGCAGATAAGCAAGACTTTTATTATTTGCAAATATTTACCTTGAGAAATACTGAAAGCTACTGGCATTTGTATTAAATGACAGTATTTGTTGGTTTGCTTTTTCCCTTTTAATTGCAGAGACTCTTTAAAGTGCTGTCTCTTAACTTAGAGGTTCACAGTGCTGTTTAAGACAAAGAATTGCATCTAGAGAGTATTCTAAAGATCTGGTATAAAAGTGAAGAGGTTAAATTTTTCTGTACTTGATTATGATATTAGTAAGTCCCTGTAATTACCTCCAGAGGAATTGTCTGATTTTTTTTTTCCCTCCAGTTTAGTTAATTGAAAAGACTTCAGAATAACATCTGATTATACTTAATACTGGACAGAATTGGTCTAAGTGGTTTTTGTTACAAGACCTCTCATTTTCTTAATCATACAAAAATGATTGGCACTTCGGATTTTTTTTTTTTTTTAAACACACATGAACACTGAAAAAAATGATTTGTGTGACTTACCTCCTGGAATGGACTTTTATTTCTTGGAACTGAGCTGTAAGAAGAAACACAAACAAACTACAACTTACATTTTGTTAGGTATAAATAGGCAAAAGAAGCATCATGTACAAATCATGCTTATGGAATAATATATAAGAAGAGATAAATATATGAGAGAACAATAATTGCCTCTCTGTGTTCATTCTCCAAGTACTGCACTTAAGTTACTACTTAGTAACAGGCTGGGGGATGATGACATTAAGAACAGCCCTGCAGACCTGGGAGTGCTGGTGGATGAGAAGCTGGACAGGAGCCAGCAGTGTGTGCTTGCAGCCCAGAAAGCCAATGGCATCCTGGGCTGTACCAAAAGAAGCCATACCCATAGAGGGGATTCTGCCACTTCACGCTGCTCTGGTGAGGCCCTACCTGGAGTACTGTGTCCAAGATGAGGGAGCTGGGGCTGTTCAGCCTGGAGAAGTGAAGGCTTTGGGGAGACCTAATAGTGGCCTTCTACTACCTGAAAGTAGCCCAGAAGAAGGCTGCAGAGGGACTGTTTACAGAGGCCTGCAGTGATAGGGTGAGGGGCAGTGGCTTCAAATTAGACAAGAGCAGGTTTAGATTGGATGTTAGAACAAGTTCTTTACTATGAGAGTGATGGAACATGGGCACAGGTCACCCAGGGAGGTAGTTGAGCCCCCCTCCCTGGGGATATTCAAGGTAAGGCTCAACAAGGCTGTGAGCAACGTGGTCTAGCAGAAGATGTCCCTGCTGACTGCAAGGGGGGTCAGATTAGGCAACCTTTGGAGGTCCCTTCCAACGCGAACCATTCTGTGATTCATTCTACAGAACCAAATACATGAGTAACTAGGGGGGGGTTTATGCCATCAGTTTTAAGATTGCTGTTTGAATCCTAAGCTTTATGCCAGCTCCTGTTTTAGAGTGTGAAAGCTCCAATTGCAGCCCTCCTACCCTATCCTTGCAGAGGGCAAGGCCTGTTTATACCTGACACAGGCTTGACTCAAGATATATGGAAACTGTTTTGCTAAGACTGAATACCGTAATGCAGTTCCTACTCTCTTAGGAAAGAAAAAGGTAGAAATGCCAGTAGTTCTTAAAATAGAAGTAGGTAAGAAAAAAATCCAACAGTCAGTTTTAAGTACCATTCTGTTAATTTTACTATTGGATATTGTTATTTTAAACTAGTATTATTTTCACAGGCCAGCTAAGCTATTTTTTTTTATCATCTACACAGATACTTTAAAGGAGAATTAGACAAACCTCTATACTGCTGTATTAGAGTTTTCTTGCCATGCTCCAATATGACTTAAGAAATATAACTTATGTTCAAAATCCAAACAGACCTCAAATCAGAAATTGGGTTTTAAAAAAATTATTATTATAGCAATACAGAGTAACATTTACAAACTACTGTAAATACACATCTTCATGTGTAAAGCAACACAAAAAACACATGGAATGGGTAAAAAGGCCTATTTACATCAGAAAAACCCTTTGGCTTTAAACCTCCATATCTGGCACTTAAGCAGGAAATTCTCCACCAATACTGTAGGAGTGTAATAAAATAACGAACATTGCTATTAAAATGAAACATAAAACATTGGGAATTTCCTTATTTGGTGCTTTCAAAATCTGCTTATCTTTGAAACTGTCTAAATGAATACTTTCAATAGAGCATGACCTGAAATTTGTCTCTAATTACTGATTATGCTGTCAGAAATATGCTTTTTGCATTCCGAGAATAGAAGAAGCAAGGACAGACTTTAACAGAAGTAAGACCTACTCTAGACCTACTTCATCAGTACACATCCTGTAATAAGTGTTTGCTGACTCTTCTTCCACTGGTCTGATCGAAATTATTTTAGAAGGTTAAGTATTTCTAGGATATTAGAGGTGAGATTATCATCCACAGCTATTGAGCAAAGACATAAAGGAAAAAAAGATTTAAATACCTAAGTTTCTAATGTAATTCCTTTTCCCCTCTTTTACTGCCAAAATAAACTACATCCAACTCTCCCTTTGTATGCACAATACTATGAAATGTACAAATGCTTAAACAAAAGCAAATGCAGCCAATTTTTCTGCAATCTTACTAGCAAATTACTAAAGAAGGGTTGATTTCAAATGAATATTCTGTTTACAAAGCGGCGAAAGTAATTTTGATGCACTATGTGATGCCTTTTGTAATTTAACAGTGAGAATCTCCAAGTTTCAAAGAAGCTAAGCAGTGCTACTAGAAAGAATTCTAACACTGACTGTTGCTAAGCATTAGTAGCTAGTGCTGTGATTTCAGTGGTGTTAGCAGCACCTTCAGTCACTGCAACCAGAGATTATTCTTGCAGTGTTCTAAAAACAGAGCTGGTGTATCTAAGTTCCCCTTGTGAATGTCTTTGACATCAAGTGTCTTGACTTAGTGTTAATGATTAAAATCAATTACTGTAGTCAGCAATTATCCTGGCTTTTTTCTTAAGGTAGGCTTTTCACAGGGTACAGGGAAAGAAGCAAAACTCAAACTCACCTGTCGCTGCCTCGTAGCATCTTGGGGTCAAAATAGCGGTAGTCATCTGTCTCCTGTTAAAAAGGATGTCTTTGTCTCAAAAGACTGGAATTGTGGCTAATGAAATTCTGCTTCTGTTACATTAAACATCACTCAAACCGAAGCTGCTTCTGCTTCCTATTTATCATGCATATCATCCAAAATTGTGTTGTCCACTACTCTTTGTACAGAGCTGAACCAGTACAGAACAAATCGCAGAGTGCTCTGAAGGGTGCTACTGAGCTTCTTTGCTTCTGGTTCATCTAAAACAACTCTTACAAAAAATGAACTGGTTGTTTAATAAATCCCAACAGCAAGGCAGTATGCAGAACAAAAAATTAAGGTGTTACCGTTACGTGGCTAGTTGCAAATGCTGAAATTTTCCATGCTACAGAAATCTGCTCTTGATTTAATATTACAAAACACTTTTATGTCCATGAATGCTAAATATAAGATGATAGACCAAAATCTGCTACTGTTATGTAACTTACCCTTTTCATTTCATGATTTATGACTACTATTAAACCAAAATTGAGCTCTTGGTTCCACAAGAACTGGAAAAGTCTGTCTGAACTGTATAAAAATTATTTTTCTTCACACAAAACACTGAGGCACTTCCACTGTTTTCATTGGCAATGAGCAGGGTCTTTGCCAATTATTATGGAGGAAAAACAAAACTTCTTAGTAACTCCTTCTGACAACTACTTGTTTTCTTCTGTTCCTATATTTCATTTTGATCCAGGTACTGAGAGTTTTAGTTTGTGGATAAGCTGCCTGCAGAACTACAGCTGATTTCATCTGAGTGCTTAGATGCAAGATCTCTGTGCTTTGATGCTTCTGTAGAGCAGAAATAATTCTTCTTGAGTAGCAGGCAGATTATCTGGGAAATTTGTGAGAGCTCATAAAGCCAAACTAGTACTAATGCTACAAAGTATTTAGTATGCATGTGGTAGTTACCAATGTGGACAAGAAATCTACTTGGTATTACAGACTTTTATGCAGTTACATGAAATAAGTCTTTTATCCACAAATATAGTTTTAAAAAAAAAACCAACAAAAAAACCCCAAACCCCAGATCTCTGTAAAATGCTTTAATATGCTCCACTGGGACTTTCAGCTGCATTTGTAAATGCACTCATGATTTTGGCAGCCTCACACATAAAGGTGGTAATGCAACTCTGAAGTGATGGGAGAGCTGGGAAGGGACTAAAACTCAGAAGTATTTGAGAAACCTTTAACTAGGATAAAGAGGTGCAGCTTCTCTGCCTGCTAGAATCAATTACAGATTAATGCCACAACTAAAATCAGAGTTAACCCCCCCCCAATATTAAAAATACTTCCTCCTCAATGTATTACTGCTGTGATTTTTTTGTGGATGCCTCCTCCCTGGGGGTGTTCAAAGGCAGGGTGGACAATGCCTTGAGCAGCTGAGTCTAGTTGAGAGGTGGCCTGCCTATGGCAGGGAGGTTGAAGTAGATGATCTCTAAGGTCCATTCCAACCTAAGCAATTCCATGATTCAGTGAATGTTTATGAGTATTTAAAGAAAAACTATAGTTGAACAGTCAAACAAGTTTTAAAAGTCAGTCTATTCCTGCTTCTGCAGGAAGACTGCAGGAAATGCAGAAAGCACAGGTGCAGACTCCTCTGTCCTTTCTGGCAGCTGACAAAAGAAGCAGCAGGGATAAGGGCAAAGAGATTTACAGACAGCCCTACAGAGTTTGCACACCGTATCTGGATAGGTTTAAAATTCCAACTTAGAACAATCTTTGTGACTGTTTGTGGTATGAGTTGCACATTTCACAGACTTAGATTATTGATGCATTTTATATTGAGAAAAGAATTTCAATTATTTACACGTTTTGCTTTACAACTTTGAGCTGTATGTATGTATATATTGATCACTGTGTAGTGTGAGTCAATAAACTATACAGGAGATTTTTTTCTGTGTTGTAAAAAACAGTAAGTCTTAAGCTTTTTCTCCCCCTTTTTGTTTTGCTTGCCACGCAATAATTTTGTGTTCTGGGTAACTGAAAAGGACTTCAAACATCAGAAGATGGACAGAGGCCGCAGTGATGCATTTGTACACATTGACTTTTTCTAGATACTATTTCACTTCTGTTGATGGCACAGCAAGACTAAAAATATTCCACAATGACTCTCTGGCTTGCTTCTGTTAGCTAAAACTCATTCAAAAAGTTACTGCCAATTTTCCTGCAGGTTAAGAGAATCATACTTTAGTGCTTTCCTGGTCTTGTATGACTTCAAAAGCAGGACTCCCCATTTTAGGCAGCGAATTCCAGTCTCTGGCAGTGAGATGTGCAGCTACTGTCTGACCAACTGGTTCGATCTCTGCTTCTTCACTTTTTTACTGAAGTGGTGCCTGCTGATTTCCACTAAGTGAAACCTGACAATATCAAGTCAGCAAAAATACCCTGTGTGAATTAAAACTTTTCCAAATCAGTTCCTGAACTTGTACCCTGAGGAAGTTGTTTATTTGAAAGCCCCAACTGTTTTATTTCTCACCTACATCTAACTTATCTGTAGCTTTTCATTTTGGCTTTCTGTATTACGTGTTCTGAGTGGCCTCTGCTGGCTGACCAGATAAAATTAGCCCTCTACATCTTTTACAGGGCTTGCAAATAAGGACAACAATTCACTGCTGCTGAAATTCATTGACACTAAAACAATATCAGTTTCTTTGTTCAAAGAAAGCAAATTTTCTGCTAGTAATCATGACATATACTCATAGAATCATAGAATGCACTGAGTTTAAAGGGGTCATCTAGTCCAAGATCCCCAGTTAGATCAGGTTGTTCACAGCCCCGTCAAGTTTGACCTTGAATGTCTATGAAGAACAGTTTAAGGAAAGCCAGAGTTACCTCCATGGTGACAACTTTCATATTTCACCATTAGTTACAGTGAATACCAGTGTGAGATATAATAGAATC
>VWYK01090997.1:6724-24096 GCA_013399775.1 Semnornis frantzii | reverse complement strand
GGGGGGGGGGGCGGGCTCCATGTCCTGGATGTGTGTGAGAAGAGCAGCTGCAGCATTTGTGCAGAGCCTGCCTGTTGACAGCAGCTCTGGGAAACTGCTGCCCAGGTGCTCCAAGCCACAGAAAAGCTCAGGGACCTTGGGTTCCAGCAACGAAATTACCCAGTCTAAGAGCCCTCTCTCAAACTGGATTTCAGCCTTTCTTTTCCCTTGTCCCAGCTTTGGTGGCAAACAGAATCATAGAATAGTTTGGGTTGGAAGGGACCTTAAAGATGATCCAGTTCCAACTCTCCTGCTGTGGGCAGGGACACCTCCCACCAGCCCAGGTAGCTCAAGGCTTCATCCAGCCTGGCCTTGAACACCTCCAGGGAGGGGGCAGCCACAGCCTCCCTTGGCAATCTGTTCCAGTGTCTCCCCACCCACACTGGAAAGAATTTCTTCCTAATCTCCACTCTAATATCTCCTGTCTCCCAGCTCAAAGCCCTTGTCCCTCATTCTATCACTCCAAGCCCTTGTCAAATTCCCTCCCCAGCTTTCTTGTAGCCCTCTCAGGTACTGGAAAGCTGCTCGAAGGTCTCCCCAGAGCTGCCATTTCTCTTGGTACATTTTTATGGCATCTCTCTATTGCCAAACCAAACAAATTAAAGGCCAGGGTCTGTACATGAAAAATGTAACTGTTTAAATGCAGCAGAGATAAGAACCAAGCTGCTGATCAGAACCAAAGACAAGGCTGAGCAGCTTGCAGTTCCCAATGTGAGAGGCACGTTCTATGTGTGCTGTTGCTGTGCCTCTTGGAGGCTTTATCACATGCTGATGGGTTTATCAAATGCTGATACATCATGTTGGTAGGGCCAGTATCAGATGTGATGTAGGTCAAATGAACATTGCACATGCAGTAAATCTTCATTGGTCTGATCCACCTCCTGGTAAGAAAAAAAAACAAATAAACATTCCTTATTGACTTCCTTGGAAACCCAGACTTTGGAGGAAAAAAAAAAAATAAAAAGGAAAAGAAAAAAAAAGGTGTGAACAGGTAGGCACCTCCAATTCCTTCTGGAATGAAGGCATGGGCATTCAGAACCCCGTGAACACAAAGAAGTCAACACAGCTTTCAAAAGTGACACAGACAGGGAGCGTCTGGGATTCTTGCTCCAGCCTCCCCCCAGCGCGTGGTAACCACTGCCATGGGAAACTGCTTTGTGTTCCTGAATTTCAGCCCCCTGCTGGTAAACGGTGGCTTGAAATCCCAACGAGGATGGCACCATGGCAGAGCTTCAGTGAGATGAAGGGGAGCGGTTAACCATTTGATTGACTGAAAAAATCTTTCTAGTGTAACCTTCCCAGGAAGGCATCAAGCTGAACGGTGGTGGCAAGTAATCAGTTTACAAGGCACCAGTGTGTGCACGCAGCCCAGACAGCAACTGTGTGCTGGGCTGCAGCAAGAGCAGCGTGGCCAGCAGGGCAAGGGAGGGGATTCTGCCCCTTTGCTCTGATCTCAGGAGTAAGTACCCACACGGAGTACTGTGTGCAGTTCTGCAGTCCTGTGTGCAGTTCTGGAGCCCCCAGCACAAGATGGACATGGAACTGTTGGAGCCAGTCCAGAGGAGGCCACAAAGATGCTCAGAGGACTGCAGCAGCTCTGCTATGAGGACAGGCTGAGAGAGCTGGGGCTCTGCAGCCTGGAGAAGAGAAGGCTTCCAGGAGACCTTGGAGTGGCCTTGCAGGATCTGAAGGGGACTACAGGAAGGGCTGGGGAGGGACTATTGACAAGGACTTGTAGTGACAGGATGAGAAGGAATGGGTTTAAAGTGTCAGAGGGGAGACTGAAAGTGGATGTTAGGAAGAAGTTTGCAATGAGGGTGGTGAGACACTGGCACAGGTTGCCCAGGGAGGTTGTGGATGCTCTCTCCCCAGAGGTGTTCAAGACTAGGTTGGATGAGGCCTTGAGCAACCTGTTTCAGTGGAAGGTGTCCCTGCCTATGGTGGGGGGGTTGGAACTGGATGATCTTTGAGGTCCCTTCCAACCTAACCCATTCTATGATCTCATTCCACCACCTTCTGCCACCTTCTCTGATGAGCCAAGGGCAGCTTGGATGAGGCCTTTTGTAACTTGGGCTAGTGGAAGGTGCCCTTGTCTGTGGCATCAGGGCCTGGAGCTAGTTGATCTTTAAGGACCATTGCAACCCAAACCATTCTATCATAGAATCATAGAAGGGTCTGGTTAGGAAGAGACCTCCAAAAGTCATCCAGTCCAACCCTTGATTCTGTGGATAACAGAACTCAAAAATGGTAGGGAGAGAAAGAGCAAGGGAGAAGTGAGTGAAAGGGAAACACACTTCTGAGGCAGTCTCTGAAGCAGTCTCTGTGTTTAAAGAGAATGTCTGAAACCTTTTGGTTTGGGAGTTTTTTTGATTTCTCTGACCAGTTATTTGTTTCCTCCCACTTGGACACACACAAGGAAAAAAAATATATACAAAAGGGTGGGGGGGAAAAATAGACTTTGTAAGGATCTCTGGAAGGGTGAATAGCAGCACTGCTCTTACTGGACTCTGCATTTGCCCCTGCCTCCCCCATCTGGAGAGCCCAACAGCTGTCTCCATAATTCCTGTCACTCAGGATTTGAATAGTTTTACATAATCTGGGCTGGAGTGGGGATCCCAAGCTTTGGGCTGCTCCAGTAGCAGGTGGGCGATTTAAGGTTTTATAATGGGGTCACAATTGCTGCTCCCACAGGGATTTTCTTTTACTATCTCTTGGTTTATTTTAAGATCCAAAAGAAAGATCCCAGGATTAAAGTGGGGGTGGGAGATGATGTATTCTGATGGCCAGAGGGGTGAAGGCATAGAGGAAATCTGGGTTTGTCCTGCTGCAGCAGCAGCAGCCCAGACGGATGGACCAAGTGCCCTGTTTGTGACCCCTGTGCTGAGGAGGAGAAGTATTTCAACTGCTGGGTCACCAGCTGGCATGAGAAAAGGAGAAGCTGCTGGTTTAATGGTGGGATTTGGGTTTTAATTCTCTTTTTTTAATATAGAAATACTTGCCTAGCTCCTGGTGTTTCCTCGGCTCTGATCCTTGTCTGTATCTCTGCCGTGACCGTGTCACCTGAAAACTGACTTTTCAGAGACTGCCCAGATGCTCTTCATTCACCTGAATTTGTAGGGCTCTCCTGAGATCCCACAGACCTACACTCATTTTCTCCAGTCGAGAGGCTGGCACAGACCTGATCACAAAATCACAGAATGGTAGGTGTTGGAAGGGACCTCCAGAGATCATGGAGTTCAACCTCCCTGTCAAAGCAGGGTAATGGCAACATCTGAGATGAATCACAGTTGAGGCAGTGTAGATCTGAAAGAAGATCCAAAGAAGCATGGAGTACACTGTTTTATGATCACACAGAGGCAGAGGAGTGCAGGTTTTCCTGAGTATCAGGTAGGGAGGGAAAAACATGCCAGCCTTGAGCAAACAAAAGAAACTAGATAGCGCTGGGATTAAAACCTCCACATTCTCTTGCTTACGCTTAGCTGACCATCCCTGCTGTTTACATTTGCTGTGACATCAGGCTTCAAGTGGGGGCATGTTTACACGTTCAAGCTAATGAAGCTTGATTGCAAGGGACCGGCCTTTCAGCCTCTCTCTTCCTCAGCGCCCGCTGGTTGCAGCCGGAACGCGCCTGGGCTCTGCCTGCTCCAGCGCCCCGACGCCAGCGCTGGGGTGATGAACTGCTTTTGCACAAAGCAAACTTTCATTCACTGGGAACAGGTGCAGAGTGTCCTTTTGTGTGAACAGCTGGGAAAGCAGTAACCCTTCCCCTGCCTGCCCTGCCTTCACTCCTCTTGCTGCAGGAGAAATAGAGGCAGAAGATTTCAAGCAATGTTTTTTTCTCTGCCTGCCTGCTTGTTGTGGAAAAACTTCCATTTGACCCACTAAAGCTTTTTTTGCCTTTCTTTCTCTTCAGTGTGTGCAGAGCTGCTTCACAGTCAAATCCAATTTGAGATGGCTTGCTACCGATAGCTGTAATCCTCTGAAGTGTAGCCTTGCTGCTCAGAGGAGCTGCATATCCATCCTGACATCTGCTACTGTGAGCCAGTCCCCAGCTGGCAGTATGGGTGGTCTTGCTCTAGCTGATCACAGAACTTGTTCAGCCATGTCCTCCTTTAGACTCGAGTTCAGTAGAGAGCCTTAGCTATTGCCTTTTCACAAGCAGTCCCATGCAGAAGCCAAGGGGTAATGGGGACAGGTTACTGCTGGGGAGATTCCCACTGGGCTCCAGAAGAAAATCTTTCCTGTGAGCACAGTCAGACACTGGAATCATAGAATCATAGAATGGTTTAGGTTGGAAGGGGCCTCAAAGCTCATCCAGTTCCAACCCCCGACCTTAGGCAGGGACATCTCCCACTAGAACAGGTCACTCAAGGCCTCATCCAACCTGGCCTTGAACACCTCCAGGGAGGAGCATCTCCCAAGGGAAGTGGTGTCCTCTACATTGGGCAGTTTGAAAAGTCAGCTTGACAAGCTGCTGGGCCAGCTCATTGTGACTCCACTATTACTTGNAGCCTTAGCTATTGCCTTTTCACAAGCAGTCCCATGCAGAAGCCAAGGGGTAATGGGGACAGGTTACTGCTGGGGAGATTCCCACTGGGCTCCAGAAGAAAATCTTTCCTGTGAGCACAGTCAGACACTGGAATCATAGAATCATAGAATGGTTTAGGTTGGAAGGGGCCTCAAAGCTCATCCAGTTCCAACCCCCGACCTTAGGCAGGGACATCTCCCACTAGAACAGGTCACTCAAGGCCTCATCCAACCTGGCCTTGAACACCTCCAGGGAGGAGCATCTCCCAAGGGAAGTGGTGTCCTCTACATTGGGCAGTTTGAAAAGTCAGCTTGACAAGCTGCTGGGCCAGCTCATTGTGACTCCACTATTACTTGGAAAGGTTGGATCAGATGACCTTTGAAGTCCCTTCCAACCTGGCATTCTGGGATTCTATTCTTTTCTTGATCTAATGATAAGAGATAGTGGTAAGAAAATCATTCAGTCACGTAACTAAGTACAGGGGCAGTTCCAGTGAATTCAGATAAAGTTGTAGACTGACCTTCAACAAAGGGTCCTGGAGCAGAGGAAGAGACTGCAGAGAGAGGTTGTGGAGCCTCCTTCTCTAGAGACATTCAAGACCCATCTGGATGTCTTCCTCAGCCAAAGCAGGATCACCCAGGGCAGGTCACACAGGAATGCATCCAGATGAGTTTTCGAACGCCTCCAGAGAAGGAAACTCCACAACCTCTCCAGGGCTCCAGCACCCTCACACCAAAGAAATTCCTCCTCATGTTGAGGTGGAAATTTCTGCATTCCAGTTTGTATCCATTTCCCATTTTCCTATCACAGGACATCACCGAGAAGAGTCTGGGTCCTTGACACCCACCTTTAAGGTATTTGTAGGTATTAAGATCTCATCTTTCTTCTCCAGGCTAAATAGCCCCAGGCCTCCTAAGCCTAATTCTGACTAGGCTTGAGCCCTAGCACGAGGACCTCTGAAATCTTGACTGCAGAAGGAGTGTCCCACAAATGCTCATTGTTTGTTTTAGGTCAGGGCTGTTTAAACAACGTCCTGAGAATACGGGAGAATGTTTCATGAGTTCACATGAAGTAATTACTGCATGTCCTGTCTTGGTGCCCTGCTGGAACATACTTTCCATACTTCGCACTGTGTAGCTTGCATTAAATTCTGCCTTTAGGTTAGATCAGTGTTTCCTTCATCCTTTCCTCTCCCTTCTCACTCAGCAGCAGCCACAGGCTGGAGGTAAGAAGAATTTGGTGGTTTGTGTTGGTGTGTTGTGGGCACAGGAGGAGGCACACAGCTGTTTGCTCTGACTCAGGTTGTTCCTTGCTCCCTGGGATGAAGGAGTAATTTGAATGGAAGTGCCATGCAGGCAGCAGAGCAGGCTCTCAGCTGCAAGCTGGACTACACTGACTTCAAGATGGGCATGTGGGAAGGAAATACAGAAGCCTTTTGTCTCCCAGCCCAGGACCACAAAACCAGAGAGACCTTAGGTGAGATGAGAAGGCAGTAAATCAAAATGTGCTTTTGTTCCAAAATATGTAAGTAAAGGTTGGCTGCCAGAGGGTGTCACACAAGAATTAATTAGAAAAAAACAAGTCAGCGGCAAGAATTTCCATCATTAAAGTAATTATCAGACCAAAAAAAAAAGAGAGTGAATGTTTCATCTCATACTGTAAGAGTCAGCCTCTGAGAGCTGGACATGAGGGTGCTGCTGAGGACATGCACTTCTGTGCCAAACCTACCTTGGTTCTCTCCCCATGTGTGTGGCCTTGCCACCACTAATGCCAACAGTGGTGTTTATGTTGGACCATCTGGCCACAGAGCTACCCTAGCCTGGACCTTCTCATTTCTCTCCGAACATTCTCCTAGTATGATTTGCTGTGTGTGCTCACTGGTGGTCCTGTCCCTCATGTTATTGCTCCAGCTCTGGGGTAATTCAATGAGGCCTTGAGCAAGTTAGGCTAGCAGAAGGTGTCCCTGCCCATAGCAGAGGGGTTGGAACTGGATGATCTTTATGGTCCCTCCCAATCCAAACCATTTATGATTCTATGATTCAAGTATCCAGTCCTGCCTAGGCAAGCTGCAGTTCTAGAAACAACAGAATCTGTGTTAGAGTCTACAGAAGCTTTCTCTGCAGTGCTAGCACCAAAAGAGTGTAAGAAGAAAACTGTCAGAAGTTCTCAAGCTACCCCAAGAGCATACCTCTGTCAGAGGAAGAACTTGGCAAAATACATGGAGATGCAATATCTTCTGTCAGTAGTGTCTTTTTACTAGTGGAGCCTCAAACACAGAAGGAGGTAGCTTGATTGGGTGAGCAGAGCAGGTGACTTTCCCCTCAGAAGCTTGTGGGTTTACAGATACATGCAAACACAAAGCTAAACTGGCAGCACCTCCCTGCAGACCTCCTGCCTGAGACTGCTCCCGCTGGAAATGAAAAATGAAGATGCCGGCATCTGGAAAACTAAAAATACATCAGATCTGCTGGGTTAGCAAGCTCACAGTGAAGGCAAGAATGGGAAGCTAAGAACTGCAGCTCTTAGCTTGGCTATAAAAGCAAAGTCAATAAGGCAGCCAGGAGGTTAGGAGGCCTGGCAGCACTGTAGGAGCCAAAATCAATGCGGACCTCTGAACCTTGGCATGAGGCATGGTGTTTTCAAGGTTGCCAGGCTCCCTGCCCCAGCAGGGGAAGCCAAGCCTGCAGGAAGGATTCAAATCCCAAGGCTTTGTTGTCACTGGAAGGAGTACAGAAGCCTGGAGAGCTGCACATGAGAAGCTCCAAGAGTCCTGCGGTCCCTGGGCCGTCCTATCGTGAGGCTCACAGATGCTCAGTGGCCTGGTCAGTGTCATCGAGACACATTTCTTGCCAGAAGGCTGTGAAGCCAACAGCCTTGTGTAACACCTTTTAATTTGGGTGGATTGTTATTTCCTCCTGGGATTATTGCACCATAAAATTTTCAGCCAGCTCCATAATATTCAGATGGGATCCTGCCCACCATAGGTGGCATTTCACTGCAGAGCTGTGCCAACTTGCAGGAATGCTTGGGGGCAGAAATACATCCCAACAGCAATGAGGACAGTCCCAAGGGCAAGAAAGTTACAATGGGCAATTTGTAGGGGGGCACAAACTTAGCTGGAGACCTTCCTGATGCATGCCTCAGTGGTTTGTGGCCAGGGGATTGATGAGGAGCAGTGGACACAAACTGAAACACAGGAATTTCCACCTCAGCGTGAGGAGAAACTTCTTTGGTGTGAGGATTCTGGAGCCCTGGGGCAGGCTGCCCAGGGAGGTTGTGGAGTCTCCTTCTCTGGAGACTCTCAGGACCTACCTGGATGCAACTGTGCAACCTGCTTTGATCACTCTGTCATCAGATTGGAATGGGTTGCCCAGGGAGGTTGTGGCTGCTCCCTCCCTGGAGGTGTTCAAGGCCAGGTTGGATGAGGCCTTGAGCAACCTGTTCTAGTGGGAGGTGTCCCTGCCTACGGCAGTGGTTGGAACTGGATGAGCTTTGAGCTCCCTTCCAACCTAAACTATTCTATGATTCTATGATCTCCGGAGATCCCGTCCAACCCCTACCATTCCACAATTCTATGATTCTACACCTATGGGATGCAGTCTATCCCATGTTTTTTCTGACACATTCAGACCTTCCCAGTTCAGTGTCTGCAGGTCGCACTGCTTTCGGTCACCAGAAACTCCTGTTCCTGAGGGTGTTTCTGTCTGCAGCCCTTGTGCTGGCTTCGATTCGACACAAGCAAATTTGCAGCAATAAATTGCTCATTCCTCTCTGAGAAAAGTTGCTTACCTTGCAGGAGCTGATCTGGAAAGCCCCACGCTTCCCTGCAAGTCAATATTTACAGGGAGCATGTGGGCTGCTTGCTGATGTTGAACCGTGTGTGAGTCATGGACAGGGATTTTTCTGTCCGACGTCTATGAGAGTGATGCAAACCAGGAGCTTTTGCCCTTCTCTTGTACACTAAGTTGCAAAATATTAGGTAGGCATTTCCTGTACAGGAATTACCACACTGAAACTGCTTGGTTTGGTTTGAACACAAGAGGGGAAATGCAGTAATATATCACTACTACTGCTGAAGGAGCTGGGGATGTGCAGTCTGCACAGGAGAAGGCTCCAAGGGACTTTAGAGCTGCCTGCCAAGAGCTGAAGGGATTCTGCAGGAAGGCTGCAGAGGGATTTGTGCTGAGGGAGTCTAGAGATAGGACAAGGTGGAAGGGAAAGGGTTAGGGTTAGGGAGCTGAGGAAGAGGTTGTTCAGTAGGAGGGTGGTGAGAGTCTGGCCCAGGCTGCCCAGGGAGGCTGTGGCTGCCTCCTGCCTGAGGGTGTTGCAGGCCAGGCTGGATGAGACCTTGAGCAGCTGAGTCTAGTTGAGAGGTGTCCCTGGGCATGGCAGGAGGGTGGAGCCGATGAGCTCTGAGCTCCCTTCCAACCTGAGCCATGCTGGGCTTCTATGATTCTATGCATCAGAAGATTGAAACCACTAGAAAAGTTTCTGTGATTCTATGATTAAAGAATTTTTGGGGCATGTGGAAGCTGAAGCGAAGCAACCTTAGTAAGTGTTAACTTCTGATACACTGACCTTGGAGGCTGTTAAGTCCCTACAGAAGGATTTGAACTGTTTTGGCTCAGCATGAAACAAGCCTCTGCACTGGTGAGATAGGAGTCTTCCTGGGAAGAATCTTTGTCTGTTTGGGACTTTGATGACCTGACAGAAAACTTGGTGATGATGCCATGCAGGAAAGCAGGAAGATAATCTAGCAAGCATTTTAGATACTGGCTTCTGGGATCTCCCCTTCCTCCCATACAAATAAAGAGGAAATTATAAAGGAGAAAGGTGATACTGAAATTATGAAAACCTATTCCTCTGTGACACTCCCACTGCTTCCTAATGTGACCTCAGCAGGAAGCTCTGAGTCAAGAAGCTTTGTAAGTGAGATTGCTGATAAAAAGTGGAGGTGGTTAATGAATTTTAATAAGAAATTAATTATGATATTTGCAGAAACAAGTGTCAGTAGAACTGCAGATTGGACTGAGCTGATGGCATTCTGAGTTTGGTAGAGAGATCCATTTAGCTTGCATCTACACAGGGAAATAGTTCATAGATTTATAGAATGTGTTGGGTTGGAGGGAATCTTAAATATCATCTAGTTCCCCTCCCCTGTCATAGTCACAGACACCTCCCACTAGTCCAGGTTGCTTCTTGGTTTTGGGCACTGAAATACAAGAGGGATGTGAAGGTGCTGGAGTGAGTGCAGAGAAGGGCTAGGAAGCTGGGGAAGGGCCTGGAAAATAAATCTGTTGAGGACTGAGTGAAGGAGCTGGGGATGGTTGCTGTGAAACAGAGGAGGCTGAGGGAGACCTAATTGCTATCTACAGCTACCTGAAAGGAGGTTGTGGAGAGGCTGCTGCTGTGTTCTTCTCACAGGTAATTAGTGATAGAACAAGAGGGAATGACCTCAAGCTGCACCAGGGAAGGTTTAGACTGGATATTAGAAAACATTTTTCCCAGCAAGAGTGGTCAGGCATTGGAATGAGCTGCCCAGGGAGGTGATGGAGTCACCAACCATGGAGGTGTTTAAAAGTCATTTGGATGTGGTCCTTAGGAATATGGTTCAGGGTGAACTTTATAGAGTAGGGATATGGGTTGGACTTGGTGATCCTGAGGGGCTTTTCCAAACAGAATGTTTCTGTGACTCTGTGATTCTGAAGGCCTCCTTGCCTGGCTCCATGCCCTGGTGCAGTGGTGAGCTTCTCATTTGCTCCCTGTAATAGGACAAGGAGCAATGGATGGAAGCTGCAGCACAGGAGGTTCCAGCTCAACACAAGGGGGAACTTCTTTATTGGAAAGGTCCCAGAGCACTGGCATAGGCTGCCCAGAGAGGTTGTGGAGTCTCCTTCTCTGGAAACTGTGAAGGCCTGTCTGGATGTGTTCCTGTGTGACCTGAGCTAGATTGTCTGGTCCTGCTCTGGTAGGGGGGTTGGACTGGATGATCTCTTTGGGTCCCTTCTAACCCCTGACATCCTGTGAGCCTGTGGTCCTGTGATCCTGTGCCATGCCTGGGGAAGTGGATGGCACATCTGTAACTAGTAGAACAACCTGGCAAACTTTCTCCTAGTGAAATTCAATCAGATGGTAATTTCATACCCTCTGTCCCTCTCAGGCCACAAATTAACTTGAAAGCATAAAAACACATTTGAAATGAATCTGGCTTCTGCTGATCCACTGCAGTTGTGTTCTTAGGCAGTAATTAAAGAGAGCTCTGAGCTTCTGGTCATAACTTGATGAGATTTCAGCAAAACAAATATTGCAGGAAAGAGCTTTGGAGAGAGGTTGGGAGGGAGAGATCTGTGCTGTGTGGTTTTCTCTGTCAGGTAGCTATTAACTGGCAACTGCAAATATGATCAAAGCAGTATCTTCCTCCACGTTGAAAGCACCATTTAGTCCACTTCCAGTGACCATATTGGTGCTCCAGGACACTTTTGTTTCCATGCTGGTGGAGATTGGCAGGAAATGGTGGAGCAAAGAATGAATGATTTCCCAGAATATCCAGAAAGAGGAACAGCTCTAATTTGTGTTTGCTCTCTAGGGCTTTTTTTGTTTCTTTCTGGTGCTGAGATGCTAAGCAGTCTAGTAACAGAATAATGCAATATCTTTATTGAATAGCCGCACTGTGGTTGGTCTCAGCATAACTTAGCAACTAATAAAGGCCTTTAAAGTTCAGCACAGCCCTTGGGAAGGAATTTAAGACACTAGAAAGTGTATTCGCCTGGAAGCAGAGCATTGCTGTGCAAGCAAATTCCCTTCCTCCCTCCCTCCCTCCTTTCCTCCTTCCATCCTTCCTCCCTTCCCTCCTTCCCTCCTTCCCTCCCTCTCTCCACCCCTCCCTCTCTTCCTCCCCTCTTGTTTGCCTGTTCCTTCAGACCAATATACTGCCTCAAGCGGAGCTGCCTGTCTGACAACCTCTTCAGCAGCCTTCCAGTAGAGCAGGAAGCCACCAGTGCCTTCACACTCCCCAGTCCCACCATGTGTGCAAGCTGTTCCCTTCCCATTAAGATAATTGGTGCATCTCTTTGGAGGACACATTGCAGAGCTTGACTGCATATCCCTGACTGCAGCCCACTTGGACTGGATGACCTCCAAATGTCCCTTCCAACCCAAACCAGTTTGTGATTCTTTATGTTGCCAGGTTACACTTTGAAGGGTGGTAGACCCCTCTGCAGTAGATGCCATGCAGATCAGTTGCCATAATATCGACTTATCACTGGATCATGCTTGAAAGTGCAGAGCTTTGTGATAAGCAATTACCTTCACCTTGCCAGGAGCCACAGCTTCTAAGCAGTTTCAGACCCACTGGTGACCCTTTTATCATCCTGTCTTGCAAGTGTCCTCTTTTTCTTCTGCTTTACCCACTTCTCAAAAGTGACAAGGCAAGAGAAAACAGCCTCAAGTTGTGCCAAAGTTCGGCATTAGGAACAATTTCTTCCCAGCAGGGGTTCCCAGGCACTGGCACAGGCTGGAGGGATTAAGAGAGGCATGGATGTGGTGGAGTTACCATCTCTGGAGGGATTTAAGAGAGATACAGATGTGGTGGAGTTACCACCTCTGGAGGGATTTAAGAGAGATATGGATGTGGTGGAGTTACCATCTCTGGAGGGATTTAAGAGAGATACAGATGTGGTGGAGTTACCACCTCTGGAGGGATTTAAGAGAGATATGGATGTGGTGGAGTTACCATCTCTGGAGGGATTTAAGAGAGATACAGATGTGGTGGAGTTACCACCTCTGGAGGGATTTAAGAGAGATATGGATGTGGTGGAGTTACCATCTCTGGAGGGATTTAAGAGAGATACAGATGTGGTGGAGTTACCACCTCTGGAGGGATTTAAGAGAGATATGGATGTGGTGGAGTTACCATCTCTGGAGGGATTTAAGAGAGATACAGATGTGGTGGAGTTACCATCTCTGGAGGGATTTAAGAGAGGTATGGATGTGGTGGAGTTACCATGTCTGGAGGGATTTAAGAGAGATATGAATGTAGTGGAGTTGCCATCTCTGGAGGGATTTAAAAGAGCTATGGATGTGGTGGAGTTGCCATCTCTGGAGGGGTTTAAGAGAGATACAGATGTGGTGGAGTTACCACCTCTGGAGGGATTTAAGAGAGGCATGGATGTGGTGCCGAGGGAGGTGGTTTAGTGGCAGTAGATTATCAGCAGTAGTGGGATTGTGAGCTCTAGCTGAGTGGTTAGACTTGGTGATCTCAGAGGTCTCTTCCAAACTCAACATTTCTGTGATTCTGAAGCAAGCAAATCTCTTTTTGTTTTTTGTTTTTTTCTCTATTTCTAAGCCTTGTACTTCACTGCTGATAAAGCCTCTTGACGATTATAGAAAATGAAGCCAAGCTGCTGTGTACAGAACAAAAAGGAAAAAAAAGAAGCCTCTCTGAGTCCTTGCTTCCCGATGTCATGAACAAGCTGAACAAATAACAGTGTTCAGGCTCCTGCAAACACAGTAATTCCCATACTGCTGTGAGGTGGATTTTCAGGAACTCAAGCAGCACTTGTGTTTCTGATCTTGGTTTTACTTTGATTCCACAAACAGATCCAGGCTTCCCGGAACACAAGCTCCTGTTATTTTCAGACAACCATTCCATGTAGTAATCCTTTTCAATACCATGAGCTAACTCTTCTCAAAGCCAGATGGGTTGCTTTGCCCCCACTACTATGCCAGCTTCCAAGCTTCACGCTTCATGAAGCTTGATTTGCCTCATTACGGCTCAAAGTGATGTCATTTGGGTAGCTGCTGTCTGCTCTGCACACAAAAGCTTCCATTTGGACTGCTTTGTTCCTCAAAGTCATCTGCAGTTTCTTACAGAACTCATAGTTTCACAGAATGGGTTGGGTTGGAAGGGACCTGAAAAATCATTCAGTTCCAACCTCTCTGTCATGGGCAGAGACAGTTCCCATCAGCCCAATTTGCTCAAAGCTTCATCCAGTCTGGGCTTGAACACCTCCAGGGAGGTTGTGGGTTACAGAATCACATTCTCTGATTCTGTGATCCACAACCTCCTTGGGCAACCTGTTCCACTGTCTCACTATCCTCACTGCAAACAATTTCTTCCTAATCTCTAGACTCAATCTGCCCTCCTCAAGCTTCAATCCATTGCCTCTCACCATATAGGAGAGCACATCTCCTATGAGAACAGGCTACAAGAGTTGGGGCTCTGCAGCTTGGAGAAGAGAAGGCTTCCAGGAGACCTTATAGTAGCCTTCCAGTACCTGAAGGGGGCTACAGGAAGGCTGTGGAGGGACTATTGACAAGGGCTTGTAATGACAGGACAAGAGGCAGTGGGTTTAAACTGGCAGAGGGGAGATTGAAACTGGATGTTAGGAGGAAGTTGTTTGCAGTGAGGGTGGTGAGACACTGGCACAGGTTGCCCAGGGAGGTTGTGGCTGCTCCCTCCCTGGAAGTGTTCAAGGCCAGGTTGGAGAGGCCTTGAGTGACCTGTTCTAGTGGGAGGTGTCCCTGCCTATGGCAGGGGATTGGGACTGGATGATCCTTAAGGTCCCTTCCAACCTTACCATTCTATGATTCTATCATATCACTACAAGCCCTTGTACAAAGTCTCTCTCCTGCTTTCTTGTTGCCCGCTGTTTAGAACACTTCTGGACATCAATTTCTGAGTCAATACATTTTCCTGTTCCAAGAATGCCCTGGCATGGACAAAGTCAGGGATTTCATGCTGCTATCACAGAACTATAGAATGGGTTGTCTTGGAAGGGATCTCAAAGATCATCCAGTTCAAACTCCTTCCATGGGCATGGACACGCTTGTCCTATCACTCCCAGCCCTTGTCAAAAGTCCTTCCCCAGCTCTCCTGTGGCCACTTTCAGGCACTGGAAGGCAGTTTTAAGTTCTTCCTGGAGCCTTCTCTTCTCCAGGCTGAACAGCCCCAACTCTCTCAGTCTGTCCCCATAGGGGAGGTTCTCCAGCCCTCTGGTCATCTTGGTGGCCTCCTCTGGACCACCAGTTCCATGTCCCTCTTGTGGTGCTTCCGCTACTGCTGGGATTCATGTCACCAGGGAGATGTTCTAGCCCCTCACTGGTTTCCCTGTCACCAAGGCAAAAAATGATAGAGAGTGTACCTTCCAAATCAGACCTGCATGTCTCTTTCACATCTGGGGGCTTTTTTTTTCCCAAAAAATGTTGTCTTTCTTTAGCCCATACCTGAGCATATTTCCATTCTCATTTCTTTAACTGAAGTATAATAAAAAAGGTGATCAGAGACCAACCTCTCTCTTCACACTTGAGTATGGCTGACATTAAAGAGTCTTATTAGATCAAAGTCATCTTTTTCTCCCTTAGGCTTGTCTGCTTTTAGTGATCTGTTTTCCACTTTGTAATATTTTCATTTTGTCCTACTCACTGACATTTGCCAAGTCTCTGATAATTGTTTTTGCCCACTGGGCTTACTTAACACTGCAGGAAGCAAAAGTGGTTTTCATAGGGTGGAATTGCTGTCTTCAGGCTTGAGCTTCTACGAACAGTGCTGAAGAAAGCCTAAAACATCCAGAAAGTGCAAGGGGAAGAGAAGAAAAGAGGAAGCTGCAAGGGTTTAGTAGCAAATTTCCAGAGGGTGACTGAATTTAGGGACTTGCAGACACTTAATAGGCTATGGAACTTCCCTTGGTGGTCTGCAGCTGCTACTGAGCTCCATCGATCTCCAACCTAACCAGCACTTTGCTGTGAAAGTGTAGCCTGGTTATAGAGTCCTACATAAATGTCAGGTTCTCCTTTTTTATCTGCTCAGGGATTTCCCCCTCCTCTTTCAAGCCTGAGCTAAGACTTTGTTTGTTTGGGTTTTTTTCAGTATACCCAAGAGATCTATTTGAGTAATGAACATTTTCCAAGCTGGGATTTCCCCTTTTCCACCATCAACAAAATCAGAGCATTTCCAGTCAGGACTGATATCTGAGATATGTCCTGCTGAGGGAACTGAAGCATCCCAGCACTAACAAGAGCCAAGGTGCATGCCTCTGAACCGAAGACTAATGTCTTCCTCTCTCAGGGGCTCCTCCTCTTCTTCAGAAAAGGATCTCTCCAGGGGACATTCCTGCCAGAATGAGTCCAGTCCTAGCATGAAGGGTTTTACTGAATTAAGGCAGATGTCATTGCTTGGATTAGCTTCGTTGGAAGGAAGAACCTGAAACTTGTGGGGGTTTCCCCCTGATTTTATTTGCCTTGCAGGGAAAAAAAAAAAATAGTGAAAGTTTGTTGCAGCAGGACTGAAATTTATCTCCATCCTGAAGTAAAACCTTTAGAAGAAAAGTCTGAAAACTCCATCACAAACCTCAAAACAAAGTTGCAGAGCAGAATGGTCTAATCCAGAGGAGGACTTCACACATGGGCATCCCAAATTAGTTATGGAGAAAGGGGGATATCAGCTCTGGCCACTCTAAAAGAGGGGTTTGAGAAGGGCACAATGTACCTCACTGAAGAATCTTTGTCACCACTACAGAAGCAGAGCAGCTTTCCACCCTTCTCCACCCCTGTGTCTGGAGGGGGACATCTCTGTTGTCACTTGGGGCCAGAACATGGTGGTTGGGGTGCCAGAGAATTGGCAGCCTGGCTGTTGCTTGATGGCACAGTTGGTTGGTGCTGTGGGAGCTTGAAAGTGGCTGTAGGAGAATGGTGGACACTAAGGGCTTGTCCCCTCTCATGCAGTGGGACAGATACTGGCTGGATTTGCAGTCTTAATATACCCCAGATAGCCTCTTGGCATGTCTTGACAGAATTTATCTTCACCTGCACACTCTAAAAAGCTAACTCTAGTAGTGCACTAAGAAATTCTCTCCAGCAAGGGTGGTGAGACACCGGCACAGGCTGCCCAGGGAGGCTGTGGATGTCCCCTCCCTGGAGGTGTTCAAGGCCAGATTGGGTGAGACCTTGAGCAACCTGGGTTGGTGGCAGTTGTCTCTGCCCATGGCAGGGCAGTTGGAAATGGATGATCTCTAAGGTCCATCCCAACCCAGATCATTGTATGAATCTTATCAGTCCGTTTTGTTTTCCCAAATATACCAGCAAAGAGGAAAGAGTAAAGAGAGGAAGCTAGAGATGGATATCTCCATCATCCCTGCTGGTGCAAGAGCACTGCAGGCTGTGTTCCCAGCACAGCCTTTCTTGCCCTCTCTGCAGAAGAGGCTTTGGGGAGCAAATAAAGGAGACCCTTGCATGAGGTGGAAACAAAGACATCTATTTCTGAAACTGTGGCCGCAACTGAGACAGGCTGAAGAACTTTCATCCACATTTGTGGTGTGAAACTAATCCTAAGCCAGGAACATGTTTGTGAAAATGAACTTCTGTCAACATCCTGGCTTGCAGCAGGCATAGTGTGGTCTAGGGATGTGATTGTCTCCCTCCACTAAGCACTGCTGAGATCACACCTCGGTTACTGGGTTCAGTTTTGGGTCCCTTACTCCAAGAAGGACATTGAGGTGCTGGAGTGTGTCCAGAGAAGGGCAACAAAACTGAGGAAGGGCCTTGCACACAAGTCCTGTGAGGAGCAGCTGAGAACTGGGGGTGTCTAATCTTCAGAAGAGGAGGCCAAAGGGACACCTCATTGCTCTCTACAGCCTACCTCAGAGGAGGCTGGAAGGAGATGGGGGTTAGTTTCTTCTCACATGCAGCAAGTGACAGGACAAGAGGAAACAACCTCAAGTTGTGCCAGGGCAGGTCCAGATTGGAATTAGGAAGAAGTTCTTCCCAGCAAGGTTTCTCAGGCAGTAGCACAGGCTGCCCAGGAAGGTGG
>VWYK01090992.1:229-14341 GCA_013399775.1 Semnornis frantzii | reverse complement strand
GGGTGGGGAGAAGGTGGAAGGGTGGTTGGGAGCCCCTCCTGGGGTCTCTGATTTCCGGGAGGGGAGTTGTGTTTCTGTATTACCTTTAACTTGTGTATTTCTGTAACTATTCCTGTCTATTGTGTATATCTCTGCTTGTATATTGCATATATATAATATACTTTATATATATATTTTTATATATATATATATATGTATAATATTTTTTTTAAAAAGATGTTACATATATATTGTATATAAGCTGTAAATAGAGCTTCATCCCTTAACTTCCAGGTGGCTGAGTCTAGTCTGGATGATTTTCACAGTGTATGGGGGGTGGGTAACTCCCAAACCATCACAAGTACACAGTGCGTGACACCTCTCTGTCCCTGTGAGGCAAGAGGAAGGTTGCATTCCTGTCTCTTTTCAGAGGAAAGAGCATGATCTGTGGTCCTGGATAGGGGCTGTAATGTGGGTGTGTTTGACTATCTATGGTGGACCTACTGAGTTGTTCAGCTGGCTCAGTGGTAACACTGAGCACAGTTGGGTCACTCTGGTCTCCTTGAGTTTGATTGTAGACTCCATCTGGATTGAAGGGGTCTGCTGAAGCAGCAGGTTGTGCTAAGGTGTCACAGGAAACACTGAACGCCAGGCCTGTGCTTGAGACTGGCTAACGGCCTCCATGGGAACACTGCCACTCGGTGTACTCTTAGACTTCAGCTAGTTCAGAATGAAGTTTCTCATGGCAGGGCCAGGTGGGTAAATTTCATTCTCCCTGTGAGAATCAAGGGCAGGAGCAGCTGCTAGCTGAACATCGTGTTATCATGTTCCTCCTGACTTCATCCATTGTGGGTCTCCTCTCGTCACTCTGCTGACCCCAGCTTCAGCTGAGTACTGCCAATGGTGACAGTGGTGCAGCTTCAGTTTCCTAACATTACTCTGTTTATTAGGGTCACACTTTGAAGCACCAAGACCTGATTCATTGAAAAATTAAGTGACTTTAGTATTTAGTATATTCCTGTTAGTCGAAGGCTAAGCCAGATCTTTACAGACCCTGCTGAATGGGACAACACCAAACAGCTACCCTGGGCTATCTGAGGTACTCTGAGTCTCTCTCTTATTATTGCTTGCTAATCTCTTCAGTGTTTTGTTTGCTCCTTTCTCTTGCCTTGCTAAGCTCCATACCCTGGAGCTTACACTGTTTTTCTATATCATGACTGGTTCATTGTTTATTTAGCTAGGCTATTGTCTAAGCTATATTAAAATTGTCCTCAGAGACAGGGTGACACCCATAATGCATGTATCCTTATTACAGCTAGAGGCACAGCACAAAAGCACTGCTAATTTATTACAGCAGACAGTGTAACCATTGAGCTTAGTTCAACCTTGACCAGAGGACCCAGGTGGCTTAGCCATGAAAATATGGCTCATTTGTATCTACCCATTTTGTATTCACAGTCAATATGCAGCTATTGAGAATATATGGCTAGAGGGATGTAATAGTTATAGGTAGAAATGGATGAGGTGTCTTTAAACAGGAGATTATCCTTGATAGTCACTTTTTCCTTTAGGATTAGGTTTTTACAGGAGTATTGTAGTCATTGGGCTGATATTGAAGGGAGCACAAAGGGGAGAATGAGATGAGGAGAATGAGGGAATAGCTCTGAATCAGTAAAATAAGGGAAGGTACCAATAATCTCTGATGACCAGAGCAATTATTTGAGTCCTGTTTATCATCAATGATAGTTATAAGCAGATATCTGGGGAAAAAAAAAAAAAAATCCCAGAGCTTTATCTATGGTTTATTTGGGACAGAATTTCTTTTGACCAGACCAACAGCTGGAAGAGGAGCCTTGAATCCTACTGATAGAAGAGATAGCTATTTGCCCCACTGACATTTTCAACTCCAGTTACTGCTTTTCCGTATGCCACTTACATTCAAATATCTGTTTGCATTCAGTCTGGGCAACAGAGAGATCAGAAGGATGCTATCATGAAGGGGATATAGCCTGGAAGCAGGAAGTACCACCCCCAGGGAAAAAGAAATGAAGGTCCAACAAATATAGAAACTTGATATCAGAAGCAGGGAGAACTTGGAAGGGTGAGAATGCTTCTGAATGCTAAATTAGAAGTGGAAGCAGTGCTGAGTTCCCAGCTACAGACTGCTTTGTGAATTTTTTTCAGAAGTCCTCTCTCCTAGCTCTGGAAACCAATGTCAGAGCCAGAAAAGGTGGCAGATAAGAGAGCTGGAATCTGCAGGTGTAATGAGTGCATCTGGGGATATTAATATGGGGACAGGGGAAAAAAAAAGGAAAAATAAAATTTGTTCCACCTTATTGGAAATCTATTTGAGTGGTCTATTAAAGAGGAAAACCAAAGAGCCTGAAAGAGCTGGTTTTCCAGAGTGGGAAGCAGTGGCAGCTTTCATGGTAGAGTCCCTGATATGTGAAGGGAGTCAAACAAAGTGTATGCACTAAGCATGAATTGGAAGATGCAGTGCTCATTGTCACTGGTTAGGACGCTCTCATCTCACTGTGGACAGAAACAAATGTCTGTGCTTGTGTGGCTGGCCAGAGAGCCTGCCAGGGTTAGCAGGAACACAGAAGGAAGGCACTTTCCCTTCAAGGCTTCTTCCTCCATTGTGGCTTCTAAGCAACAACTGCAGCTGACTAATCCAAGTCAACAGCAGCCAGCTGCTAGTGTAGGTTAAATGAGACAATGTGAGCTTGCAGCACTGAAGTCCGGTGGCACCCTGGAATGCATCAAATGCAGCATTACCAGCAGATGGAAAGAGGTAATTCTATCACTTTGCTCTGGTGAGACCTCACCTGCAGTGCTGTGTCCAGGTCTGGAGCCCTTAACACAGAAAGGACATAGACCTGATGGAGAGTATCCAGAGAACGGCCACAAAAATGATCAGGGGGTTGAAGCAGCTCTGTTATGAGGCTGAGAGAGCTGAGGGTGTTCAGTCTGGAGAAGAGAAGGCTCCAGGCAGACCTAATAGCAACCTGCCAGTACCTGAAGGGGCTACAAGAAGGCTGCAGAGAGAATGTTTGCAAAGGCCTGCAAGGACAAGATGAGGGCAATGTCTTCAAAGTAGAGCAGAGCAGATTGAGATTGGATATTAGGAACAAGTTTTGCACCAGGGGGCTGCTGGAACACTGGACAGGTTGCCCAGGGATGTGGTTGAGGCCACATCCCTTAAGGCATTCAAGGTGAGGCTGGATAGGGCTATGGGCAACTTGATCTAGTTGAGGATGTCCCTGCTGACTGCAGAGGGGATTAGACTGGATGAGCTTTGGAGGTCCCTTCCAACCCAGACCATTCTATGATTCTGTGATTCTGTTTTGTTGTTGTTTATTCCTCTCCCTTTTCCTGGAGCGTGGAATACTGATCTGTTTCCTTGTCCCTGCGCATCATGGCTCCGTGCAACTGTGGTGGGCACAGCACTGAGCACGCTGTTTTGCAAGGATGTGTCATATCAAGCCAGATACAAGTTTCTTTTGTTTGTACAAAAGAACTGATAGCACTTTTAAGAAGAGATCAAACTTCAACTTCACCCTGTCTAAGTGCTTTAACCACAGCTGACTCACTTAAAATTGGGCCAGGTTAAAGCAGCAAATGGATCACAATTTGCAGCTGGCCTTTGTCTTAGCCTCCTTGGAAACCTGGCTAAACCTCTTCTCTTCCCCGTGGCAAGGTCATGACAAGCTTGTCTCTCTTTCTTCGAGTAAGCTTGTTTCAAACTTATTTTTATCTTCGCTTTAAGCTTGTAATCCTCCTTTCCCTTCTCATCTTGAATCAGACCTAAGTCCTCAGATACAGTGGAACCAAACTTTCGGTGTCTGAATGCCCCTCTGCAATCCTTTACAAAGGGTTTGTCTTTACAATTAAAGGTGGACGAGTTAGAGAGCTGCAGAGCAGGCTTACCTTCAGGTTCTGGTCTTTTTAACAAGAGATGGAGTGATATGAACCTTTTCAAATAATCCTTTGAATACAATTCCTAAAACAGGCAAGCTGCAAACTTCAGGTATCCCAACAGCAAATAAGCTGCTCTCTAGAGCAGCAGTGACCATTGCTAATTCAGGGAGCTCTTTGACCTTTTGGTTCAAAGTGCTACTGCTGTGCAGTATCTTTTACAGCTAAAAGAGCATGTGTTAGAACAAAGAGCAGGAGGAAGGCTTTTAATATGATCTAATACACCTGGGAGGCAGGGTCCAGATGTAAGAAATCTAAAGGAGACCAATAAAAGGTCTAACAGCTAAATTGGTAGCAAATTTGTGTTTAATAAAAAAAAAAAAAAAAAAAAAAAAAAAAAAAAAAAGGTTGCTTTATAAAGAAAAATAATTCTGTTTAACAGACGATTTAAAGATAGCAAAGGAAGTGCAGAAATCCTGAATCCTGGCATCACTCCTGCAGTTTAGGTCTTTCTTCATTCCGTAAGTAATCAATTAGACACTTGTTCCAGCCTCTGAGAACAACATCAACAACAGAAAAATGAGTTTGAGTATGATGAAGGAGTCTGCTGATGGAATTTATTGACCAGACCCGATCTGTGTCACAATTCTAACAGAAGAGCAATTAAAAAAAAAAAAAAAAAGAAGAGAGAGAGAGAGAGAGAGAGAAAATGAAATAACTCTGCTCTCCAGAAAGGCCAAGATTGGGTTTTGCTTGTTTCTCTCTTGATTTTCAATAGGGATCTAGGTTTCCCGAAGGGATGAATGTGAGGAAGGAGGCAACCTTCTCTTTTTCTGCAGGTCAGGACTTGGGATCCCATTGCTCACTATTGCCTGACAGAATGGAAGGGAACAAACTGCAGATTGGTCTTTCCCCTTTGCATGGCGAGGGCTGAGGACAGGCATGCTCAGGCATGCCGCAGCACCAGATGATGAGTGCTGTGCAGTGGCTCCCTTCCTTGCCAGGTCCCCAGGTCTTCCTCCTCCTGCCAATCAGATTGGGAAATTTTCTTCAACAGCCATTGCAATGAAGAAGTAAAATATCCTTGTGCTGCATTTAAGCAAAGCTTGGGAGTACAGCTTAAAGGCTGTATGTACTCTTTACACAATGAACAGACGAGAGTGGTCAAAACATGACAGCATGCCCTGGAATCCTGGTACGAGTTAGAGAATGTCTGGACTCTTAAAGGTCTTTTCCAAGCAAAACAGCTCTCTGATTCTGTTCACATCAAAGATAATTTCATGGTTTTTGTATGTGGAGAAGAACTGGAAAGAACTCGAAACTGAGATATTATTTTGTGCTGTCACTCCATGCCTTTGTATTGAGTCCCTCCCCAGCCTTCCTGTAGCTCCCTTCAGATACTGGAAGGTTGCTCTAGGGTCTCTCTGAAGCCTTCTCTTCTCTAGGCTGAACAGTCCAAACTCTCTCAGCCTGTCCCCATTGCAGAGGTGCCTCAGCCCCCTGATCATCTTTGTGGCCTACTCTGGACCCACTCTTAACAGTGTCAGTCTTGTATTGGGCACTGCAGGTGGGGTCTCACTAGGGTTGAGTAGAGGAGCAGAGTGCCCTCTGCCCACACTGCTGGGGATGCAGCCCAGGACAGAGCTGGTCTGTGGGCTGCAGATGCACGCTGCTGGCTCATATCACCCAGCACTCTCAAGTCCTGCTCCTCGTTGCTGCTCTCTGTTCATTCTCCGCTTGGGATTCTGTGCTTGGGATTGCCCTGCCCCAGGCGCAGGACCTTGCATTTGGCTATGATGAACTTTATGAGATTGGCATTGGCCCACCTCTCCAGCCTGTCCAGGTCCCTTTGGATGCTGTCCCTTCCTTTCTAGTGAGTCAACCACACCACACAGCTTGGTGTCCTTAGCAGGCTTGCCGAGGGGACACTCCCTTATCTCTCCTTATTTGTGTACTATTAACAGTTGGAGGTAGGTGGCTGCTGCCAATGTGAACTGCTTAAGCTGGCACTTTTAAACACTCTGATGTAGAGACAGAGGTAATCACCTCACTGACCATTAAATTACATGACAGAATACTGACCATTGAAATACTTCTTGGCTTTAAAGTTGCTGGGTTTGTGTTTTGATGCTGTTTTTTTTTCTAATACCAGAGAAATACAACAATCCCCCCAAAAAACAAACCAAATCAAACCAAACCACAGCTGCTTTCTTCTGTGGGTGTATGCAGAGATGCAGGCTTTAGTCATACCTCACCTAGCTTTGTTTTTTCAGCAGACCTTCAGGGTTAAGATGCTGTTGAGAGCAATCAGAGTTGTGTAGAGAGCTCATTGCTGAGCATGCTGGGGGTTGTGAAGGGGTTGGAAGAAGGCAAGGCAGAGCCTCATAGATGAGACGGATGAGCACTGACCTGGGAAGCTGAGTTTTTTTTAATCTGTCTCTGTCACAGTATTCCTGTGTAGGGAAGCCTGCTGAGCTACAGTTCAAACAACAATTGTATGTCCTGAATATTTTTGATACACTGATATGCAGATTCATTGGACACTGTAAAGTGCAACTGAAGCTACCGAAGCCAAGCAAAAGAGAAGAAATTCTCTAAAATCTCCAAAACGCTTTCAAATTTAGTGTCCAGTCCTCTTCACCTGGACATTCAACATCAGCAGACATTTCCAAAGTTAATTTTTGTTCATCCTTAGCTCCTCATCTGTGAAAAGGGAACAATGGAATTTCCTTACCTAAGTAGCTTCCATGGAATAAAACCAGATTTTCAGGCCTGTTGAGAGTGCCTTCCCTCAGAGAGTACACAAGGAAATCAATACCCTTGCCTCCACAGAAAGAGCTGAAAAGTGTCAGTTGGTTAGAATTATTAAGACATGAGGCCAGAAAGTAAATGAGGCAGACTCCCCACAAAAGGAAAATAATTGGATAGTGTAATTAAGCCCCACGTTGTCATGCATGTACCTCGATGAGCGGATTAATGCTGCACAAGCAGTCTCAAATCTGGCACCTTCTAAATTATCAGCTTTGAACTTTGCTTTCCAATAATAGCTGAAGTGTGAGCAAGTGTTTGTGTGGTGTAGCACAGGCTGAGCCTAACAAAGCTGTTCTTTTTGCTGGATATTATTTTGCTACATCCTCACTCCTGAAAGAGCTTGAGTAATTACAAACCCAGCTTGTTTACTAAACCGTAGCAGTTCCGCAGCTTATATCACAACAAGATTATGGTCTAATTATTTGGTGTAGTAGTTTACACCTTTGGAAGTAATAGCTCTTCTCCAGAGCTCTAGAGCCTTTAGACCACATTTTGACACTGATATTTTCTGTAATGGAAAGCTACTTCTCTGATTATCCATGGATTTGCAAAGCTAGGAGTGGCTCCAGTTTTGGGTGCAGTGCTAGAGGTGCCTTGCAGGGGCACGCTGTTACTCAGTGCATTCACTTCCAGGGACAGGAAGGATTTTCAACCCTCTGCTGATAGCACAGGGGATTGGAATCCACCTTCTTCACAGACAAGCCAGCAGATGCTTGTTGATGTTTGGTGTCATGATAGGGTTAGCTTCGTGGGGTAGAAGGAAGGTCCCCTGACAGGTGTTTTTTCACATCACTTGCTCTGCAGGGATGCAGCTGGAGTGGGGAAATGTTCGCCTAATTCTGCCTCTCTAATCCTTTGACTCCCTCAAGGGCTACGACAGAAGCCACTGCTTTCTGAAGAGCCACTGTTGCTTGAGAGCAAAGATTTCTTTGCTTCCAGACCCCTCTGCTGCTATGGACTTCCACCTAGAGCGAGTTAGTACCACAGTCCCAGCTTCACTGATGGGAAGCTGAGCATTCAGGCCAGCAACAGTTTCCTTTGCAGCTACTGCTATCATTAAGGGACCTAGAAGTCCTCAAATGGCTTCTGTGTACCATCAATTGCATCAGATTGTTGCTAAAAAATCAAAAGGCTATGAGAGAGACATGAGTGTAAGATCTGATCTCTTTCCAAAATGGAGAAACCAAACCACCAAACCAAGGGGAGAGCAGCGAATATGGCTCTGGGAAGAGGAGAATGTAAACTGGCCTTTTAACTTCAGCAATATGCTTGAAAGAGAAAGGGACATTTTGTGTTCAGAGCAAATCCTGTAACCTTCATTTAACCAGAATAAAATGACTGAGGTGGGCAAGATTATGAAGGTGAAGTTCTGACAGATCTTCCATCCCTGCTAGGACAAAGGTTATGCTCTCGTCTTTTGTGTTTCCTGCCATTTTCTTCCAGGCATCTGAGCCATTCCTTCTGAAAGGTCTCTTTGGTCTGGGCCCCCTAAAAGCTCATATACTATCTTCAGGAGGTTTGTGTTTCTTGTCTCTCTCTCTTTCTCCTTTTCGTTTCTCCCACTAAAAACCATTTTGAGCTTCTTGAAGGGCCAGAGGTGTGTAAAGCTTATGAAATTGTGGCAGCAGCAGCAGCAGCCTTGAAGAGGAGACAATAACAGCTGTACATCTGCTGCCGTGTCCTTAAGTATTTGCGGCGTGCTGGCTTAAGCTTGTCAGTTTTTGTAAGGGCTACCTGTTACAATGCACCTAATTAGCTTACTGGCTATTTGGAGACAGCTCCACTGGTTTTTCTATCATCCAGTCTTTATTAAGTGAGCTGTTGCTGAGACGAATAGGTTCTTTATAATGATGAGGTCCTTTCTACGCTTATTAGTCCTTAAAGCAAGCCTCTTCTTACAGAACAAAGTTGCCTCTCTCCCCCCTCTCCTTTCCCCTCTCTCTCATTTTTTTTTTCTTCAGACTTACAGTGGAAGAAGTAAAGCAGCTTTTTTCTGCTGAAGTATTTTATTAAAAGTTTTAGTGGCTGCACTAAGAGCAAGGTGCCTGTGCCTTTAATCATTTTCATCTTTAAAACAGAACCTTATATTTTCACATCTTCAGCTGTCCCAGAGGGCAGCTAGGCCATCTTTAACAACATTAATTTCTCTTTATGACAGGACTAGTGCTGCCCCAGGTCTTCAGAACTGCCTAAAATGTCTGGAAAAGTAGATAATGAAGAGGATATTAGAATTGTAAACAAGAACAATTTGGTAATAAAAACCATATATTTTCTCTATAGGACTTTGGGCTTAATATTGCAGCAGCAAAAGTGTCACGAGTCGTAATTTGTTGATGGCCACTGTACATTAGTTACTGTAGGAGCATGTGCATAAAGGGCAAGAACTATTGGCTTTGCATTAAAGAGCATCTAAGATGGGTAATACTAATTTACTTGTTTTGATTCACCTCTTTTGTTTGCTTTTATTGCAGGATAATCTTACCAAAAGAAAAAAAAAAGAAAAAAAAAAAAAAACAAACCAACATCAAAACAAAACAACCAACCAACCAAAACCCAAACCCTCTCACACCTTCTGCACTGTAAATCCTTCAGCTGGTTAGAGGGGGCTGCCTTTTGTATCTGGGCAAGCTGTGCAAGCAACCCCGGCTATGCTGTCTATCCAAGCCAGAGCATCCTCCTGCCCCAGGAATTAGCCTCACCTCCATGAGGTGCAGATTCCTGAATAAAGAGCCAATTGAAAGGCTGAAATGCTTCTCTCTCTTCTGCTGTGATTATGTACTGCACTAGCTGCACATCCCTGCCTGTGCCTACCCATCTGTCCTTTATTGCTGACAGGGTTTATGAGTGTAATATGATGGAATAAGAAACAGTGGATTTTTCCCAAGGAGCCAAGCACAGCTCTTTGTCCGCAGAGAATGTGGGACGGGAGCATGAAATGGTGAGCATTGTAGTCTGCAGATGTCATAAACTGGGCTATCTTTTCATCTGAAGGTGCACAGCCACTGAGAAAGTTCAGGCTGTACTTAACCTTTGGCCCTCTGCTGATCTTTTGTTGCTCGGCGTTAGTGTGCTGAAATCTGAAAACATAATCCTGACAATACCCACCACCTTCTTTCCAGCAGTGTGGCTTTCCTGCAGCATCTGTATCTGTTGCTTCCAGTAGCCTTCAGCAGGCTAGCTTCTTCCCCTTCACCCCACTCATGAGATTGTAGACCTGACGGATAAAACAAACAAACAAACAAAAGAACCGATGAACAAAGAAGAAAACAACAATAAAAGGGAGAAAGAAAAAAAACAAACTAAACCAAAAGAAAACAACAAAAAGGAAAACAAACAAACAAAAACCAAACAAAAAAAGAGAAATAAAAAAGAAAATAAAACCGAAGCAAAACTGAAATAAAACAAAAAAAAAAAATGAGGAAAACAAACAATCCTCAAATCCCTGAGCGTGTTGCTCTGTTTCATATGACTTGATGGCAACAGTGTGTGTTTCCTGGTGGAAAGCTGGGGGCTTAATCAGCCGTCCTGTTTGCTCAGAGCGTGCAGTATTTCGGCACTAAATGTTTTAAGCTAATTGGCCCAACACTAAAGCACCACATTATGCACTTTAGCGAGGAAAATAAATTGGCTGCGCTTTGCCAGATCCTTTTCAGAGCCTGCCTGCACCCCATCGCTTCCTCCAGCAACCTCACACCCCCACCCCAAGTCATTAATTCAACATCAAATTATTTCCTGGGCGAATCGGTCCCGGGGCTAATGAGCTGCCCGCGCCTGCAGTTCGCTCCGCTGTTTTTTGGGCGAGTTTCAGACGGGGCCGTATCACTTTAAGGCTGGGTGGTGGTTGCGGGATCGATCCCCAGACAGGGCTCACTCAGCCTTGATACAAACTGAAAGGCTAAAACGAGCACTCTTCTATTATTTAGGCACCTGTCCAGAGGTTGGAAGAAACCCTCCTAAAGCAAGCAGAGATAACCACCTTGCCTTCTTGTGGCTAATCAGATGTGAAAGGGGAGAAATAATGAGGCTTACGCCGCGTTCCTCGTGTGAAAGGGGAGAAACAATGCTCTGAAGGCTGGCAGTGACTCCAGCCCCTCTCAAACGAGGAGGACTATTTGTTTTCAAATTACAGCAGCCGCTGGAATGCGTGCATCTGCGGCTCCAGAAATCCTCCTTTTGCCAAGCGAAATTACCTTTGCTGTAATTTAGGCGCTGTGGGCTCTCCCCCGCTGCCTGGTCAGCAGCTATCAGATAGCTTGCAGCTGCAGACTGAAGCGGGACCATTTTTTTTTTTCTCTCAGGACAGGCAGTTAGTTAGTAGAGCCATCAGTGTGGCATCTGTCATCCCGCTAAGCCCAAATTGTTTTCTATGATGGATGTCACAGTCTGTATGATCAAAATAGGAGCCCTGCTGCTTTTAATTGCAAAATCGGAGTACTCGCACATTTGTTATTATGCCGAGGTTATTACCTCACACAAAATGAATTAACAGGTGAAAATAATTGATGAGAGGAGTCTTGGGATTTTTAGCCTCTTCAAAGAGACTTTGTAATTATGGCATAATGAATGTTCTGAGACGTATCTGTGGGGGGCAGCATGAGACCACCAAAGATCTCTTTAGATTGATGATAAATTCACCGAAATCTACTGTAATACTGCTAAAATTTACTTAGCAATTAGTTTAATAGGCCTTCATGATTCATGGTAACTGAGTGAGAATTTTTAAATAAGTTTGTTCCATCCATTTACAAATTAAGCCGCTTACCTCAGCTTTCCTCCTAAGGTGATGGAATATGTTAAATCATCAGACTTTCTGAAACGAGGATGATGTTGGGCAGGGATTTTGGTTACTGGAATACAATTCTGTTTAAATACCTCCCTACTTTCGTTGCACACAATGTGAATCGCCACCGTGCACACCCCCGCCCCCACTCCCCCTTCAGCCCTTCTCATCAGATTTTGTCCAAATATAGCCTGGGTAGTCCTGGAGCAGAGGGAGGCTCTACAGTTGTTTCAGGAAGTAAATCGCTCAAGCATTTTGTAATCTGAAGTAATTGCTGCTGGCTTTCTGACCACTCTTCCATTCAGACTTGGTCAGGTTTCAAATTCATTCAGGCCCGGAGGTTGATGCACTCCAGCCCCTGTCTCCTGTCCCTCTGACATTCTCTGCTGCACAAGGTGTTGGCAGCACAGCCCCTGTTCTCACCGGTGCTTTTGCTTTCCCCTTTGAATCCTTGTGTGAAGCAAGCATGGCTGGCTCACCCAGGAGCAGTCTTGGCATGCCGATGCCCGCTCCATTGAAGCACGTAAGCGGGTTTTAAATAGCAGACTTTAAAAGTGCCAAAAAAGTAAAAATCATCTGATTAATTCAATAACTAGTAAATAATTCACCGTGTAAGACTCGCAGGGGAAAGCCTCTGCGTGGTGTGCGAGCAAAGTTCAGCCTGCTGCTGTTGCGCTTTATGGTATTGACACACCAGATACGTTCAAACACCTCAAGGTTACTCATTAATTTGTGAGAGCTGAGATCTAATTTAATTCCAGCTACTCCTGACATCCCGAAGATTGTACAAGAGAGTTTGCAACGTATCTGCCTTCAGCTCAGACCTTGGGCTAAGGGAAATAAGTGACAGAGGAGGGGAGAAGTTGTTACTAATTAGAAAATAACGAGAATCCCCCTATCCTGGGAACTTGGCTGATGGGTCCAGTGGGGCTTTTCGCTAATTTCCCACACCTTCACAACCTCTCTCCATGCTTGCAATACATTATTTATTATCATCACAGGTATAAGGCCCACAAAGACTGGGTAAGATGAGCTATAGGCAGATCTGCAGACAATTTACTCTCCTCACAAGCCAGTGACACTTTGTTTTGTGAGAATTCTGTTTATTCTTGGGAGAATTTCTCGCTGCAGCTTTGAAGAGGTTTCTAAATAGTGTGTACATCATCCTGGTGAGCTGAAATGGCATCTATCATTGGGACATACAGCTTGTGTTCAGTTAATTCCTTTCAAATTCTGATTCCCTTCCCTCATGCGCACACCATTTAGAGGGAAAAAAAAAATCTTTGTAGTTTCTTCTTTATTTTATTGTAGCTACATTTTCCATCACTAGTTTTGTCTCTTTTACTGCATCGGGTACTCTTTTCAGATTTATTCTCAATGTTTGGTATTTAAAAGTATATAGTATCAAAGGGTCTCAGGAAAAAAAAGAAAAGTTAAAAAAATAAAAAGGAAAAAGAAAGAAAGAGAAAATGTCTAGCAAGGAAATATAATAAATGCAAGACAAGCAGTGGACTGCCCCACATGTGAAGCAGGCTGTGGCAATGCAGCTCAGGCTTCCTGTCACTTGCTGAGACATTTTTCATAAACCCTCACACGCCTGCATTTATCTTCAGTGTAAACCCCAAGATGAATCCTCCAAAGACATTAACAATAGATAAATGCTTATTAAACAAAACAGTCTATTCAAGGAGCAGCACCACAGCTGTGCTGGGTGCAGGACCATCTTTATAAACCCAAATATACCTGATGACTTCCGCCTTGATGCTGTGTGCTGGGTTCTAGGAGAAAACTAAAAATCAGCATTTGGTTAGAATCTTATAAAACATCAAATAAAAGGCCACCAGGAGCTGTAGTTTAAACAATATAATCTCAACACCCATTCGATTTGTAATGCATCGGTGAAGTCTCTGGGTAACTTATTAACGTTAGGGAGAACCAGGGCGAGGAGAAGGTGGCTCTGGGTATATGTCACACTGGTAGACACTGCAATGTTGTTAAGGAAGTCCTTTTGTTCAAAGTATGTCAGAATCCAACTCAACAACTTAAAGAATTCAGCACTTTGGTCTCTGGGAAATTCTGAAAATGAAACAAAATGAAAAGGTTACCTGCAAAAAAGAGCAGCAAGTCCCCCACACCAAAACAAAACAATTCAAATAAACCCAAATGAAACCAAACCAATACAAAACCGAACCAGACCAAATCAATACAAAACAAATTCCAAACCAAGTCAATACAAACCCAACCCAACCCAAAACCAAATCAGGTAAAACCAAACCAATGCAAAACAAAATATAAAACCCAAACCATCACAAAACAAAATACAAAACAAAACCAAACCATCACAAAACAAAATGCAAAACCAAACCCAACCCAAAACCAAACCAAAGCAAATCAAACTAAACCAATGCAAAACAAAATATAAAACCCAAACCATCACAACACAAAATACAAAACCAAACCAAACCAATAAAAAACAAAATAGAAAACCAAACCAAACCAGTGCAAAACAAAGTACAAAACTAAACCAACCAAACCCAAACCAAATCAAACCAATATAAAAGGAAATACAAAACCAAACCAATACAAAACAACAAAAAAACCCAAAATCAAACCAAACCAACACA
>VWYK01090990.1:0-16925 GCA_013399775.1 Semnornis frantzii | reverse complement strand
TAGTACAACTGGATCATAAAGTGACAAGTTTCCCCCTAGAATTTAGCCTAAAGCCTCTTCTGGTCAGATTAACTCTGTTGTATTCATCTGCAGACCTGGATTAACCCCTAAGAAACTCTGTATTGTTTCTCTCCATTGCATATATCCCCATGTCTCCTATTATCTCCTTTTTACATCAGACAAAGTGATGCAAAGTTTAATCCATGATAAGCTTTTTGTAGTTATGCCTATCTGTTAAGACAACTTCTTTGACGGTTGTTTCCCCTTTTAATGCAAACAGCTCGTCCAAATAGAAAACCTTGTCAATAGAATTTGCTAACCTGAAACACAGAGGAGATAGCAAGAGAAGTGTCCTTTTTGCAAGGGTAAAGATGCAAGTGCTAAATCCATTGACTCTTACTGCTGTTCCTGTTGTGTGCACATTGAAAACCCATACATGTATAAGACAAATAGACATATAACTAGACTTTGTGTGAAAGTATCTTTTATTATTTTTTAAAAACTTTTTTAAAAATTGCTTTAAAAACCCTGTTATGTCTGATAAAACCGACAGGGAGGAAGTAGAGAGGAACCTTGGTGAAAGAAGTTATGTCTGATAAAACTGACAGGGAGGAACTAGAGAGGAACCTTGATGAAAGAAGTTATAAAGGTGGATGCTGGAGTAAGTAAGGGGATGGCATTGCTTACGTAGATACCTACCTACATGCTTAGTAAGAAAAACAGATGTAGGAAAATATAACATGGGTCACATTTCTGGTTTGTATAATACAGACCTGTTTAGGCAGCAATGAACTTACTCCAATTTTGCTATTTTATGGTGATATAATATGACATATTAGCAAAACCAGCACTTTTTTAAACAACTAGCTAAGATCCAAAGAAGCTTCACTGGTCTCATCACATGAGTTTTGCTAAGGTCTCTACAAAGTAGTGTTCTCCATGGGGCAGGGTTAAGGCTAAACAGAGATAATCCTGTCGAGACTTTAATATGTTTTCAGAAACTCAAACCAGGGCACAGTACAGCAGATTATCCCCTGGCCTTTCACCTTCAAGGCATGCAGACATGGTATTGAGAAATGAGACATAGCTTTTTAAAGGCATGTGTTAAAAGTTTCTAGACTAAAGTTAGAGGCATGTGTTAGAAGTTTCTTTATTCCTGCAAATGTTTTCTGCAGCCTTTGGATGGCACAGTTATACACCTGGCACAGACGAGTGCTATTTCCAGTCTTTCTGACCTCCCTTCATTACTCTGTAGCATCATTTCTGAGAGAGGTTTATTTCTTCTGATAATTTAAAAGTGGCTTTAAAAAGACCATTATTTAGGAAACTGTCATATTGTTGCTTTTAGGTTTTTGAGCTTTAGAAATGAAAACAAAATCTCTGGAAATGTGTGTCTGATTTCCATTTTTTCAAAACCGCGGTTTTGACCAAATACATATTTTTTTCAGAAATTGTGTAGCTATTGATAATTCTTAATTTGTGTATATTAGCATACCTTTAGACATCTATCACAGGATTCTTCTGAATCCCAAAATGAAAGATTGAAATGTCCCTTGTTCTTTTAATTTCAATTTCTATATGTTGTCATTTGGTCCTTTCTACTATTTCTAAACAGCTTACAAAAACTCTGGAACATCATAAGGAGATGTCATAGATGTGTGAACACATAACTTACATATAGGGGGTGTAAAGGATGTGGTAAATTAATTAATGCAAGACGATATATAAAAATATTAACAGTTTATTAATATTAAATATTCAGAACTCGCATCACCCCAATCACCATTTAATAATAATATTAACAGGCTCTTAGCAACGTTATGGAAACTATGTACAGGTTATAACAGAATCTGGAAATAGTTATTAAATATATACATTAATTAAACTCGATATAAACTGGAAGAGAAGGCTTTGCGGTCAGTATACCGCTTGCTCACTAGATAAGCATAGGACATAAAGGAGCAACTTTCTGCTTAGGGCAGAAGGCAATTAATAATTACAAGAGGCTTTGGTATTTACCCACAAAATTATTATCTGACAGTACCCAAGGCGGGGTTGCTGTCGGTAGCCATCAGCGGCTTTAGAGTCTCCCCTGGGCTTCTGGGGAAGGAGGCAGACGATCTCTGACCTGTTCCTGGTTCTCTGGACGATCTGTATTCTCTCCAGGGCTTCCGTCTGGGCAGAAGGCTTTCAGGTACAGGCAGGACGTCTTGCAGTCACGCTAGCGGTGCAGCCAAATGCGTGGAGGTATCACAGGCACGGGCACGGCACACCGTGTAATGGCAAAGGGCTAAAGGCGAAAGGCAAAGGCGAAAGGCAAAGGCAAAAGGCAAAGACTGCATGCTCTCTGCTGACCTCCCTTTTATCCACTGCAGCCTGAGACCAATGGGCCTTTGGACACAGGACAGCCAATGAAATGGCAGTTAGCCAAGATTTGCCCATATTAGGTGGAACCATAGGCCTGCTCCATCCTGTTCTGGGAAGAACATGGGCCCTGCACAAGGCGACCGTGTGTACCTTGCCTACCACAGGGTCTGGGCAGGCAAGGGACCCCAGACTCAGTGGCGCCAGGCCCTTTGTCCCTTTTCCTGCCATTGCTCTCCCCGAAAACAGCAGGAGGGAGAGCAGAAAAATATGCCTGGGCAAGCCAGGAAAGGTATAAGCCCAATTTTGGCCTGCCTAGGCCTGCCACGACAGGGGGCATGGTAAAAGGGGACAAAATACTTATTTTTCTACCAGGCTTGTGACTTCTGTCTTCATTAGTCCTCCAGCGTAGTGCATTCTCTCAACCAGTTCCATTCAGGGATGTCAGAAGATCTAGGGTGCTTCAATAGGAGTTTAAATGTGGAGACGTCTATCCATGAAGCCTGAGCTCTGGAAAGATTGTCTTTCCCAAATAGCAGGGACACATGGAAAATATTGTGATTCCATGAAACAGAGTAGTGACAAGATGAGGTTATTATCACTGACAAAATGGTGGAGAAGAATAAGATAAAGGCAGGTTAGTAGCAGGGAGGGATAAACTTGTACACTTTTTTTAGTGTGTTGTAACGGTGTTAGTTTAGTATATGGGGAAGAAGAAAACCATGTCGCACTTCCAAGGAGGTAGGTGTGCTGCTCAGCTAACAAACTGATCTCAGTTTGCACAGACTGAATTGAGAAATACCTACCTTAGGGAGAGCATAATGCTGCAGACATAAAGGTGTGACATGATGATTGGTTAAACTGCAAATAGCAGGGTGGAAGAAAGTGTTACAGAAATGCTGAGAAAAATGACAGGTACCTGGGCTTGGATGCCACATGTAATCCTTTCAGGTGTGATGTTATCGTAGCAAAATGTGTGAAAATCCTCTCTTGAGGAATTTTTTTTTTTTTGTTTGCCAACAGCTCTCTTGTCTCTTTCATGTTAGCTACAAAGGAATTAAATAAGCATGCAAATTTATGAAGCTGCCTCAGAGGAATGTCTCTGCGCTGCAGTTTGTACTTACATACTGAAATTACAGTACTGCTATGCTTCATTTTTTTCCTTAAGTTCTGATAATCATCTCAATAACGGTTTTCCTAAACTGTGTAGATGATGGTATCTATGCAGCTGTCAAAAGTCAATATGTTAAAAATTAATAAAAATAAATATATGAAAAAAATCCCACCTCAAATGTCAATGGCTGCCAGACCCAGCTCCGTAGAAATGCTGCCTCAGGAAAATCCTAACCCTTGGATTACTAGAAAGTGAGTTGAAATGCATTATCCTAGACACAATGTTATTTATCTATTAGTGATCACTTGTGGAGACAGAGTAGCATGTTAACTAGTCCATTGATATAATGCAGTTTGATTGTTCTTATTTTCTTATCCAAAACCATATAATTAAATACATGTTATAATTCATGCAGCAGCTGGTTTGGTCACCAAAAAAGTATAGGTATTGAGTGAATTTATTTTGTGATTGCTGAATTTGTCAGATGATCATATGTAACTGTAAAATTAAGACAATTTTACTAGTCAAATATTGAATTAATTTTCCAGTGTGTCCAGCACGCTCGACCTAACTCACTTTGATTTGTAAAAGCTACATTGCTTTTCTACAACAGGGTTTTTCAAGATTCAGGATTCTGAAGAGACTTGTTTTGCTGGGCTGCCATCTGAAGTGATCACACAGAATCACACAGAAATATCCAGGTTGGAAAAGACCCTCAGGATCACCAAGTCAAACTTCTAACTCTTCTCTACAAGATTCACCTTAAACCATATCACCAAGCACCACATCCAAACAACCCTTAAACACATCCAGAGTCAGTGACTCCACCACTTTCCTGGGCACCTCATTCCAGTGCCTGACCACTCTATCCATGAAAAATTTTCTCCTAATGTCCAATCTAAACCTACCCAGTCTCAGCTTGAGGCCATTCCCCCCTGTTCTGTCTCAAATTACCTGTGAGAAGAGACCAGCAGCAGCCTTTCCATAACATCCCTTCAGGTAGTTGTAGACAGCAATGAGGTCTCCCTTCACATGCCTCTTTTTCAACCTAACCATCCCCAGCTTCCTCAGTCACTCCTCATAAGATTTACTCTCTAGGCCCTTCCCCAGCTTCATTGCCCCCCTCTGGACCCACTCCAGCATCTCCACGTCTCTCTTGTATTGCGGTGCCCAAAACTGAACACAATACTCAAGGTGTGGCCTCAGCAAAGCTAACTGTATCATTTTGGGTCTTTAATTGTTAGCTGATTGCATAACCTTAATCCCACCAAACTCATCATGGACAGCTGGAGTTTCAAGGATCTTAAGGTGGTTAAAGAGTGAAAAGACCTGAAAGGTCCTATGATGTTTGTTTTCAAGTAAAATTTGGTTGTTATGATTAAGCATTTTGTTGGGTTAGGGTCCAGAATGCACTCATTTTACTGGATCAGTCTTCCAGTTATCATGGTGTGTGTGGTGGCTTTCAAAGGAGATGTCTTAAAGATATAACTACTGCTAAGCTTGTTGCTCACATTACCAAATATCTATACCCTTCTGAATTTCAGAGTTCTGAAACATGTATCCGGAAGAACATTAAGAAATATCCCACAAGGCTTAAAAGACCATTCTGGGGAAGGTAGTTTCCTATCATTATGCCATTTCCCTAAAAGCTGAAGTCATATACATGTGATTTGGATAAAGGATTTGAAGAAGAGTAAGAAATACTCTTCTGTGATACTGTGATACTGTGAAATGTACATAAAACCTCCCCAGTGACTTAATGCTTCTGTAAATTTCCTCCAAGGCACTGAGAGTGCTCTATTCCCACTGACATATCTGCTGAAGGGAGAACAGGTTTAACAAAATACAAATGAAATTCTATTTTAAACAGATAACCTTGTGGATGTCTTTGAAGATCCTTTGGAAAAGTGGGAAAATCAACTGTAATACTACTGCTCAATTTTCTCAAATTTCTTAATTGATTACATGTGAAAAGTAACAGCAACAATGTAGTATCTGCAATTCATAGAATCATAGAATGGGGACCTCAAGGATCATCTAGTTCCAACCCCCTGCTCTAGGCAGGGACACTTCCCACTAGTACAGGTCACTCAAGGCCTCCTCCAACCTGGCCTTGAACACCTCCAGGGAGGTAGCAGCCACAACCTCCCTGGGCAACCTGTGCCAGTGCCTCACCACCCTCACTGCAAAGAACTTCCTCTTAACCAGTTTAAATCTCCCCTCTACCAGTTTAAAGCCATTGCCCCTTGTCCTGTCATTGCACGACCTTGTAAATAATCCCTTCTCAGCCTTCCTACAGGCCCCCTTCAGATACTGGAAGGCTACTCTAAGGTCTCCCCAAAGACTTCTCTTCTCCAGGCTGAAGAGACCCAACTCTCTCAGCCTGTCCTCATAGCAGAGCTGTTCCAGCCCTGTGATCATCTTTGTGGCCCTCCTCTGGACCCAGACCAATAGTTCCATGTCCTTCCTGTGCTGGGGGCTCCAGAACTGTACACAGTACTCCAGGTGGGGTCTGACAAGAGCAGAGTAAAGGAGGAAAGTCACCTCACTTTATTCCTTCACCTTCATGCAGGAAAGTGACTCCAGAAAGCCACTGGTGTCCTTATACCATCACTAACTACACACATAATCAGATGAAAAATATTTTCCACCCAGGAAACAAATCACTTTCATGATCTATAAAAGACTGAAGAACAGATTTCTTTTAGATCTCATCATTTAGTAGTTGGACAGATTTAGTAAAGCGTTGTTCTTTGTACATCTCTGTCTTGCTGGATGTATTATATCCAGGCAGTGGACAGTATTCTGTAGCATGCACTTTTGATCTTTGCAGTAGTTACTGCTTCATAGATTTACAGTAAACATAAATGGCAGATTTACCCTAAATACACATGAAAGATGTCATATTCAATCCAGTGATGGACATCAAAGGCACAAGAATTTGACATCTCTCATCCAATTGGCAGTAAAAGAGAAGTGCCAGGGTCACAGAGAGAATAGCAAATCTGAATTGGTTTAGTTTTAGAAAAAGACTTGCTGCCTGCATCAATCTCTGGATTACTACTTTGAAATTCTGAAAGCTTATCTACATTGAAAAAAGTCTCACAATAATGAGAAAAAGGCCCACTATTTTGGGTAACAGAAATGATTCACACAGAGAAGATTACTCTTGATTGTGAAAATTATACAGCAATGTCTTCCTTGTCTGCAAGTCAACACAGAAGAGTAAAATCATATGAGCACCAGAACATCACACCATCATCCCATATTGTGGTGAAACAGGTCACATGCACATGGTTTTTTCAGAGGCATTCAATGATGTAAAATCTATGTATCTGCTGTTAGGTGAGTCCAGGGAAGGAATGAGGAAATGCTCATCTTTATACAAATCATATATCAATGAATTCTCTGCGTTAGTAAAGGTGGATAATTGTAAATAGCTCTAACAAAGTGTTACAAGTCTGACAACATAAGCAAAACACTGAGCTTTGATTTTTATAGCCATTCATGAGAAGAAAATTGCTTCAATGACAGGATGGCATGCACCAGTTTTATACCACTATCATTACTGCTCCAGCTAAAATTTTAAAACCCATAGTGTGATTGTAATGTTCATATGTGTCTATTATAGTGTCCCTTCAACATTTTAGTGGGGATATTGTTTGAAACCTGTTGGTTCTTGTGGATCCCTGTGAATGGTTCAGAGCAAAGCCAAGATGTAAGCAGAATTTAGTCTTGAGAAAGCCAGCCTTGTGGGACAGTGCAGCACATGCGGGCTGTTGTCATCAGGCTAAAGATTTCCATACCAGTGTAGATTGTTGAAAGCAGGGAAGTATTTGTAAAGGGAAATATTTTGCAAGATGTATTTTCTGTTGTCAGATCTTTTACCTGATGTACCAATCTTCCAAATGCAGGTTTTCTCACATACTGAGTTTGGCCTTTCTTCCTTTCTCTTTCTTCAGGGAACAAAACCTATTCACATGCCTGCTGAAAGAGAGCACTATTATGCACCTTACATGCAGTCTACTTATCTACCTCAATCTGGCCTTATTTTCGTAACATGCCTCAACAGATTAGATTATTATGTAATTTTCTACTTGTCTGTTCCTCCTGCTTTGAAGCTATTTGTCTTAGATGGAAGCTTAGCAATGAATTGTTCTCTATTCCCTTTATTATATGACTCTTTCCTTGAGAATAACTTATCGCCATATGTATCTCTCTCTGACCATGTTCTACAGAGACAGTAGAGAGTGTAGCTGATTGCATAGAAGAGCAGGGGTGATTGGAAAAGTGAAGAAATCAAGTTCCACAAACAGGGAGTGAAAGAATAGAAAAGGAAGTCATTCAGAAAAAAACAAAAGGAAAAAAAAATCTAGGGAATATAAAATGGGAGATCAAAAAAAGCCAGTCTACCCCTGCCCGACCTCCTTCCAACTCTATGCAAATCTCCCTTGAGCCTATGGATAAAACCTGACAGATCTGTATATCTGCCAGGACAAATGGAAATTATCTGGTGCAGAATTATTTAAAGAAAAAAAAATTGTAAAACTGTAATCAAAATGGAAAAATAATCAGAGATAACTATGAATGCTACCATTTTTGTCCCTAAGCCTGAAAAGGATCATGTATTTACATATCTGTTCCCACCATGTATAAACCTTTTGATGTTTATGGAAGATGCAGATCTTTTCTTTGCAGGTTCATGGTGTTACGTTGTAGACAGAACAGAGGTCAGTCTTGTAAGCTGATTTGGATTCTATTCTTATTTCAGTAGCACATCCAAAACATCAAAGATGTTAAAAAAACCCCAACTTGTCTTTAAAAAAAAAAAAAAAATTCTAACTCTAAATAATTTTGTTCTGTAGGATAGTCATGTAGGAGTCATATATACAGAATCAGTGTATTTCAAAAGAACTGATGAATTTCTTCCATATGTAATAGTAAAGTTGCTTACAGAAGGGTCATAAAGATGAATTAGTTACCTCTCACACAACATATTTCACCGCTGATGGTTTGGTTTGTATGCTGAGATGTGTGCTCAGTGGCTTTTCAAGCTGTTTTTCCCCATTTCACGATGAGCATTGTAATCATGAAGATAATATAAAAAAAGGCACCAAAACTGCATGAATTTAATGTTATATAAATTAATATAAGCCCATACCTACATCATAAGGTCACTTTGTAGGTGCCTTTCTGTAAACCTCTAAATAAAAGCTTAAACACCTCTTTCACAAGACCGCTTTGTTTCTGAGCACGTTTAGGAGCATTATGAACCTCGGAATGTAAAATGAAGAAGTAAATTTTAGTTGCAACTATTTCAGGGGTGCATTTTTGAGTTAATGTGTTTGATTTACTCTAGGAATTTTTAAACTGGGCTCACTACTACACTATATGTCATTGGGATTTTCGCATGACAGGTAGATGAGTAGTTAGTGACATAGCTCTTGATATGATACATTTTTCAGTGAACATGTATATTCCAATTAAGGCTGCATTGTTAAAAGACATTTATGTCAGGAAGGAGTAGGTTGTTGTAGCATGAATATTGTCTGGGCAAGGTTTATGGAGTGAGGTAATATCTTCTATTAAATAAAATTGTGTAATTGGGGAAGTTAGACAAGCTTTCAGGTCAAAACTCTTCTTTGAGTCTAAACAACTGAAAAAAAAAAAAAAAGAACCATAGCTAAATTCATAATTTTATTCACCATATTCCCTTCTAAACAATTGGAAAAAAAAAAAAGAACCATAGCTAAATTAATAATTTTATTCACCATATTCCCTATGTATGTTTAGTTCATTTATTGTGTTTACAATTCTTGTATTTAACTCCACTTATAGAATTTGTCCTGCCTGAAGAGAGAACAACAAAGCAAATTTTCCTCAATTTTATTCATCAGTGTATTAGCTAAATGAGAGGAAATGCAGCAACATGGTTAGCAGTGTCACACAAAAGAGTTGCTTTCTTTGTATCCATTGCTAGAGGAGAAAATTTAAGGATAAAGTGGTTGCAGTTTTAAGGTGAGTACTTATTAAGCTGTGGCTCAGCAAAGAGCTAATAATATACACACGTTTGCTAAATGCTACCCTGGCCATTTACTTTGTGATTTAAAGAGAAGATTGCCCAGGCATGAGTCTGGCAATCTTCTGCAATGTTAAAATTTCTTAGATGTTTCTGGGTGGGGCAAGGGGTTTGGGTGGCTTCATTTAACCATAGCATTCATTAATGTTGGTGATTTTAGATTATTAGCTGCCTTGCATAACCATACTGTAAAACTTGAACAATAGAATCAGGTAGAAATGGATGCAGTTATTACGTTCTGTCAGAGATCCCAACAGCTTCCCAAATTCATGTTCATTCATCATAGGTAGGTCTATTTTTGAAATGCATTTTATACACTGATTTTGAAAAGTCCTTGAGTTCCTTTGACCAGCGAAAGCAAAAATTAGCTTAAGAAAAGATACAAATGTATTTTTTATTTGAAGTAACTATATAATATATATGAGAGCCACCGTTTTTTTCATAAATCTGTGGAGATTTCTTTCTTTACCCCATACTATATTGAAAAGAATGAGAATCATAGAATGGTAAGGTTGGAAGGGACCTCAAGGATCATTTAGTTCCAACCCCCTGCCATAGGCAGGGACACCTCCCACTAGTACAGCTCACTCAAGGCCTCGTCCAGCCTGGCCTTGAACACCTCCTGGGAGGGAGCAGCCACCACCTCCAGGGAGGGAGCAGCCACAACCTCCCTGGGAAACCTGTTCCAGTGCCTCACCAGCCTCACTGTAAAGAACTTCCTCCTAACATCCAATCTAAATTCCCCTCTGCCAGTTTAAACCATTGCCCCTTGTCCTGTCATTGCACGACCTTGTAAATAGTCCCTCCCCAGCCTTCCTATAGTCCCCCTTCAGATACTGGAAGGCTACTATAAGGTCTCCTCGAAGCCTTCTCTTCTCCAGGCTGCAGAGCCCCAACTCTCTCAGTCTGTCCTCATAGGAGAGCTTCTCTAGCCCTCTGATCATCTTCGTGGCCCTCCTCTGGACCCACTCCAACAGTTCAACGTCCTTCAGAAATGAACTCCTTTGTCCATGAAAACTTACTTTGATTATATATATTTAACGCATTCTTCTAAAAGTATCACAACTACTCTCAAGTTGTTTAGCTAAATTTAACCAATCATTTTGGGGCATCAAATGTGGCATCTGAGCTTCCACAGAAAGAGGCAAACCTGTACTTCCAGAGAGCTACAAATCCTGGTGGGATATAGCCCCACCAGAGTGTGGACAAGGGACCAATATTTCACATTATGGAACTATAATAGATCACATGACATTCAACATATAAGTTGAATATATGTTACACACACACACACCACCGACCCCCAGTCCCCAAGTTCAAAGTCTCAGTTACTTCGAGAGCCCAACCTAAACCTAGAGAATTCAAACGTTCCATGCATTAGAGAAAGATTTGTCTTGTTTTTAATTAGAAGAAGCATAACCATTCACAACTGAGTATTGTAGCCTGGAAATATGCTCTTTTTACAGTCAAGTATTTGAGTAACGAATGAATCAGGATTAAGATGCTATGTTTTGGTGGGTTTTTTGTTTGTATGTTTTTTTTTTTCTTTTTCAGTGCAGCAGAAACCTTATGTCTCTGCAAGCCTACTGAGTATACTGTCTCATCCTTTATATTTTGGCCATTACTTTTTAATTTTTGATTTTTTTCTTCCTGAGACTTTTATTATCTTTTTGCAGATTAACATTATTTCTTCCTCTCATGCCCATCTGTCCACCCATCTGCTTATTTTAGCTACATTTCCTTTCACCCTGCTAGCTCCTGTATATCCTCACCATACCTCAGGCATATATCCTTCAACAAGATTTATAATGTGCATCATTCTGAATACCTTCAAAATAGTGATATAAGAAAATTGGATTCTTATCTTTTGGCAAGTAATATAAAATTATGTATAAGGTTAAAAAATGAATACGGTTGCCCTAAGAGAGGCTTCAGGCTTCAAGTAAGATTTCAAAGAACAAAAACAAAAGTATAAATTATATCTAGAAGTTTGAGCACCAACCAAAGCTGTTATAACTGTTATGCACAAAGTGGGTTTTTTGGCCAGGTGAGAGAGGAAGGCTGCACATCTGGACCAGATGGAGTCTGAGGGCTCCACACCACACATCTCTCTTCTACCTGACAGTGTCCAGAAGCTGAGGATGTGCTGAGTCATCAGCCACAGGGTCAATGAGAGCACATATAGCTTTGCAGCAACTTTCTATGTGGCCTACTTGAGAGGAGAGTCTCAAGAGACAAAAAACAAAACCAAACAAAAATAGTAAAAAAAAACAAAGAACAATTTCCCACTGTAAAGATCTTCCTCTGTATTCACAGTTGTGGTGGTGGGCTTTTAAACTAGGAAAGTAAGAGAGTGGAGAAGTGTGCAATCTGATCTCCGTGTCCTGCCTTAAATAATTTTATCTTTGCTTGTATGAACTCGGTCTATTAAGAACCATGAAGGACAGCCATAACCATACTGTTGCTTGTCTACTGCTCAGCTTGAATTGCTCCTTGAGGAGAGACTTGGCATGGTACCTGCCTAAAGAAATGCCATGTGAGTGGAAGACTGCAGCAATAGCAGGGAGAGGGCTGTACTCCTCAGCTCCCCATGCTCCTATTTAGCTTGGCTTGGTTTCTCAGAGTTTTTTTCACAGCCTCACTGGGAAAATAACATCCAATTTGCTGATGCTGAGGAGCCCCACGTGGTCGCTTTCTCCAGAGCTCAGCAGAAGAGCAACCAAGGCCCTGTCACCATGCCACCTGCTCAGGGAGGTCTGGCCAGCATAGAAGCTGGGCACAGAGCCAGGTGAAGAGCTGTCTGTGGTTGCTGAATGAGGAGGCAAAGTCATGCTGGAGTTCTAGTTTAGGAGATTTTTACTACATACACCTGGTGCTTCCTTATCTTTTCCCGGTGCACATCTGTGTGGTGGGTAGCACTGCATAGTGGGGTGACAGGGAAGAAGGCTGGGGGCTGGTCTCCAGGCTTCTCATTAAGGCAGCATGCTCCATCCCATATCTCTAGCTCAGAGAAGTAACTGAATGCCAGTTTTGCTTTCATGCTTCTTAAGTTGGGCTATTCTTTTGTACCAATACCTGTTTTCAGAAAGCGCTGCTGTTGATAGAAAGTTAATTATATTTGTTGTACAAAAGGTGCTCTGTCTTGTAGATACCTGTGTATTTTTCTTTCTACTTAAGAAAAACTATGGATTTTCTTTTATATAAAGATAGCTGTTTCTTCACTATTGCTGATAGAGCATTGTTTATTTAGATGTAATTTATATTTAAAATATATTACCCAATAAAGCTGCTTAACTTAGACTATTGATCTCTACCAGTGAGAAAAGAACAGTTGTATCTCCTTATAAAGAAATATCGTTTTTTCTTATTAGCAGAGTCTGACTATGTCTAAATACTTCAAAATGACTTCAAATTCGTAAACATGACTTAAAGAAACTGAATGACCACGCATCATTTTATGATCTGAAGAAAATGGAAGTTAATTTAAAACAACTGAAATCTCAGAATTCTAAGAAGGAATCATTGATGACTATTTAAGCAGTAGAAGTTCCATGTGTAACAGTAAGTGATGTGATTGCCTTGTATTTTAAAAATTGAAGTTACTTTCCCAAAGATTGTTTTTTTCCCTCCCTTCAGTAAAAACGTTCTTTTATTAAAGTTCATTGACTTGACTTGTGTTAAATCATCACAATGTCCCTTGCTAAGACATAGTCTCATTTAGTAACCATTACGTGTTCTTTTTTCACACAATTGAAAGTCCCTATAATCTATTTTGGAATAGGCTTCAGTCCAGAAATATGTTTTACTTTATTATTTTCTCCTCTCTCTAGGGATGCCTTCACAAAATGGTAAAGCCCAAAGACTTCCTGAAGGCTAATCCTTTTCTGGGTCATATGATTCTTTTCAGATTCCATCCTGAGAGACTTTTCTTACAACAATAGGTTCTGATGTCTGCAAACTGGAGAAAATCCTGTTGCTTTAGTACTAACAATGAGTGGAATTTTGGTGCAGGAGACGTGTTTGCTTAGTACAGTTCGTACAAGCTGGACTCACAAGTGTCAAGAAAATAGTGTGGGAAAATCTATACTACTGCAACTGAGTCAACAAGGTGTTGAACATCTGAATGTGACTGGACTAACTGCAAAAACTATCTGGTTGACTTCATCTTTTCCTCCAGGATAGGACTTGACACATATCTTACTGAGAAAGAGTTAGCATGCTGCTAACAGGGAGAAGATGAACAAAGCAACCATTCAGTCAGGCATTAGAAGCATTACACTATGTGCAATCAGAATAACTGTGCGTCAAGATCAGATGCAAGTCTGATTTACTAAGTGAATCTGATGGAAGATAACAGCTTAGCCCCTGCCATAACTGCATACATTCTCCCAGAAATGCAAAGCCAACAGTGTCTAGGTCACAAAAAAGCAGTTAGTCTATTTCATTTATGTATTTCTTTAATGTGCTAACAGTCCTCAAATTGGTATAAACTCAAATGAACCAAAGAAATTTGAGTTTACTTAGCAGTAACAGGAATCCCAGTATCTTATTTATGTTTGGACAGAGAACACAGGCTGACTGAACCCCTTACCAGAGGCAAGACAAAGGAGACAACATTCATTATACATTCACTACTGTAAATAGATGAATTGATACAAATTTACCAAAGTCAGAAACTATCACACAATGTAGCATACTCCCTCATTTGCAATTCAGATGAGGTTTTTGGTATAATTTTAAGTTAGGAAAATTTCTATTTTAAAGGTCTTATATAATATATTTAGTTTTTCAAAAGCAAGTTTTCCAGGTATTTTGTCCATATGTTTGTTTTCTGATTTGTAGTCCTTTACTCTCATTTTCATTCTTATTTGAAGATTTATTTGCATTCAGGTTGTGCCTATAATTTCCACATATACACAAGACTCCATTCAGCTAGCACTGTTATGAAACTACTGCCTTAAGAATGAAGATAGAAAGGTGGATTAGCACTTTTCGGACTTTAGACAGACTCTGAACTAGAGATGTGGCATAGGTTCTACCTCACCTGCAAATATGCCCCATATAAGAAGCACTCCTTGCAACACTGCGACATCCCTCCACTGGAATCAGCACTGAGATGCTTCAGCAGCATCAGTGTTAATGTAACCATTAAATGTGGAATTTTTATAATAGTTAGACTGCTGAATTTGCTTTTGACCCATATAAAAAATTTCTGTGGACTCCAATACTTCCATAAGTAATGGTGTATGTCAGTGCAAAACAAGTTCAGAGTTAGAAAACTCTAGCTGGCTCATGAGATACTGCTAGGGTAGGAGTTCCTGTGAGTCATAGTCAGCTTAGCCTAGGAAAATCACTGCAATCAAGTCACTGCCCTGTTTCTCAGACCCTGGCTAGCACCCCTGCACAGTTTAGGCACTATGTCACATACCAGCCCTGCTGAGATATTTGCACATAGTGCTGCTTCATCTCATACATCCTTGCTCTAAACACAGAACTGATTCAATTGCCTGTAACAGATTCATATAATTAAAAAAAATTCTCTAGACACACATGTATATTTATCTCATATATCTTACCATATAAATACATGCACAGATATAAATCTTTATAACTGTATAACATGTATCCGTATTTATATCCATAAACCACAACTTGCAGGTGTATATCTTGACACACATTTACATTAATCCAATGCTTACCTAATTAAGCCATTTATTTTATTGGCTGCTGCAAGAAGATGAAAAAAAAAAAGAAGGTTTTATGTTTGCCTTTGTTTTTATTTTGAAATATTTAGGAAATAGTCAAATGGCATATCTATAAAACACAATTTACAGGTGTATATCTTGACACATATTTACACTAATCCAATACTTACCTAATTAAGCCATTTATTTTATTGGTTGCTGCAAGAAGAACATGAAAAAAAAAAAGGTTTTATGTTTGCCTTTGTTTTTATTTTGAAATATTTAGGAAATAGTCAAATGGCAGGGGACACAGTAGAGAGGGGAAAGTGCCTTGCTCCCTGCTGGGATAAGTCTTGGGCTTATCTTACCTTTTGGCATGATGCTGGATATAGCTGTCATTTGCAGAGTTTGTTCAGTGTTTCTTGAGAAAATATCAACAATATAAAAAAAGGGGAAAGATTATGCCTTTCAGTAAAAACTGGCATGTAGTACTACCTCCTAACTTTGTAAGAAGCTAGATAGTGTATTTCTCAATGCACCTGAGCTTTTCAGTGTTCAGGGCAGCATGCATGTTGTTCTGCTCTGCACCTGGCCAGCTGAGATCAATTCTCCTTCTAACTACTTGTCTAAGTGAAGATACCTTTAGCACTTTCAGTTCTACAGCTGGTGAGGAAAAAACTCATGGACCCAGGCATGGGGAATTTGTTTTCCTGTTTTCTTGTTTGCTCCTTACATGCAATTCTGTACCTATGGAGGAGTCAGAGATAAACTTAGTAACACAAATTAGAAGGCCATTAATGGCAAATGGATGTGCTAAAACCAGCATGGTATTTTTCTGTGGGTCTCATCACAGACATAGCCTTTCTTTCTCTTTGCCCTTTCATATTAGCACATTTTGCTAATAAGCAGTGAAGCAGCCCTACACCCGCTAAAGCTTGAGAGCAACGTAGGTATGTGGAAGGTGCTTTCTATGAAACCTGCAGAGCTTTGATGGGAATCACTTTATTTTGATATTATGAATGACTGGAGTTTGGTTATTGGTTAAATCAAGGAGCTGCCAACCTATCATAAGTATTTTAAAATGCCAACACAGAAGCAAAATTAAGTTCCTCAAATCTCAGTTGCTGCAAGAGACTAATCAACATGTGTTATAGAATACTCAGTCTTCACTCCTGGATGCAAAAATGAAGCACTGTTTCTGAGATGTGCGGAGATAAGTGATTCCTTTTTCTACTTCATAGTGACATGAGAGGTAGATGGAGGGAAAAATAGAAAGAGTGATTTTTTTTTTTCATCTATACACAAAGAGATAGACATGTAAATATATTTAAAGTAACCTTTCCGTACCTTGGAAAAAAATAAGACAGTATTCAGTAACTTATGGAAGACCAAAATAAACAACAGATAACTCTCAAGGGAATGTGAATAAACTAATTTCTCATACTCATCCGCCTTTCTTCAGCATCTAGAATTAGCTAAGAGAACATATTTTATTAAAAACACTTTTTATTTGTTTGTGTTTTCCTACATCTGCTAGCTAACCAACTGTGAATCAGAATCTAATTATATTTTCTGTGTGCCAAGGACCAGGCAGACATGAGTTAAAAATTATTGTCAGACTTCAGAGGGACAGACCTCAGAAGGGCAACTCTTGATTTTGCAGAAAATAATCATAGAATCATAG
>VWYK01090989.1:0-14757 GCA_013399775.1 Semnornis frantzii | reverse complement strand
GGGCAGCTCACTTCAGTGCCTGAACTGAGGTGTTAAGACCTTGCATAGGTACAGAGTTTTCTCCACCAAATATGCAGAACCTTTTCTTAACTCAACAATTCAGATCAAGCAATTAATTCTTCCAGTGGTTCAAATCTTGGACTGTGGTGCTATTAATTTAAACTGCCATGTACCAGCATTATGCCAGGTGTATCAGAGCCATTCTAGAGTATGGCAAAGTATGTTTGTTTTTTTCCTTCTAGGCTGTCATTAGTTGCAGGCTGAGTGTTTGGTTTGTTCAAGTCAGTCGATATGTTCTGTTCAACTGTAGAGGTACTGAGATCTTGTCATCAATGATCTTCTCTGGGCTCAAGTCAGAATTTGTAGCTGAAACCATGAGACTTGGCTTACAGAAGCAGAGCTGTCATGTCATTTGTGCATCCTTGGCCTCATGCAGGTATATGTAGCATGGGTCCTGCAGCATTTAGATCCCTGAAGTGGAGAATAAGAATGGTTTGATTGATAAGGCAGTCAATTTGATGATTGATTTCCTGGGTAGCTGGCAGATGTCTTCATGAAGATCCCTAGGAATGGAACAATGGGATTATGGTGCTTTTCTGGTCATTTCCAAAGCCAGCATTTTAGAGGGGAAGCTTTCCTTTAAATGTCAGAAATGAAGAGATCTTCCTAGCTTTCATTCTGTGAGCAGTGCTGTGTTCTTGAAATGTCACAGAAGCTCTTAATAAACTGTCCAAGTTAATTGCCTTGTGTGGTACTGATAAACAGCAGAAAATGTCACTGATTTCTTTCTTCTTTAGCTTCTCAGAAGCCCTGATGTTTGGTGTGATTGTGTGCATGCTTGTGGGCTTGAGACAGATGGATGAATTCTTTATTTCCAAGTTCACCCTTCACAGAAGCTCTGACAAAAAGCTTCAGAGTTACAAGTTGTTATTGTTTTTCAGTGATGTATGTATTTAGAATATTGCTGTCTTAGACTTGATGTCTCTGTGTTTGTAGGATGGAACAAAGTTTATTTCTATTGGAGCTCTGTATTCTGAGCTCGTGGCTGTTAGCAGTAAAGGAGAACTCTACCAGTGGAAGTGGAGTGAATCAGAGCCTTACAGAAATGCACAGGTATTGTACATCTTTAATTGCTTACCTTTTACAGCTGTTGATGTGCACTGAATATCTAAAATATTGTGGTTTTGTTTCCAAAGAATCCCTCACTCCATCATCCACGAGCCATGTTCCTGGGATTAACCAATGAAAAGATAGTGCTTCTTTCTGCAAATAGTATTAGAGCTACTGTTGCCACTGAAAGTAACAAGGTATGAGATGTGTGCTGCCTGATGAATTTGTCAAAGCTCATTTTTCCAGTTACTTGCAGTATTTTATAGAGAAGCTGATTCTCCAGCTTCATCAGTGATAGAAGGTACTTAATTAGATGGTTCAGTACATCTGTATAGAGGAAAAGAAGTGGAAAAGCAAAACAAATCTGACTGGTGTTTTGTGAAAATGCAAAAAGTGAGAAGAAATCTGGCAGATTCACAGCTTTAAGAGTGAAAAGATCCCTGTTTTACCTGATCATCTGAAGTGCTTGGCTTTTTGCTGTCATAGCAGAAGCTGGACCTGCTTTAGGAGAAAACTTGTTAATGTTCAGTAGATATTTAATTAGGACATTGAAGCTTTCAGTGCTGTAAAGTTAGTTATCTAAATAAGCTTTTCTGCCTGCTTAAGAGTGAATGCAAAACTGGTTTGGTAAAGTATATGCATTTCTAGTATGCATATTGATTTTTATATATATTTTTTTTTTTTAAATTGTTGTTGGGGACTGGAAATAGAGTGGAGGAAAAAAAGTCCTGAAGTTCTCTTTTCTGGGTAAAGAAAAGGCAGTACAGGATAAAACCCCAAGGGGAATAATTTTTGTTTCGTTCTCGTTTTGGCTTTTGTTATTTTCCCCTCTTCTTTTCCTTTCAAAACCAGTAAATGCTTCATTAAGGTGCAACTTTCCTTTTTTTTCTTCCCTTAGGTTGCTACATGGGTAGATGAAACTTTAAGCTCCGTGGCTTCTAAATTGGAGCACACTGCACAGACATACTCGGAGCTTCAGGGAGAACGAATTGTTTCTTTACATTGTTGTGCTCTTTATACTTGTGCTCAACTAGAGAACAACTTGTATTGGTGGTAAGTAAATGCTGTGGGCTTGTGTCGATCCACTGGTTGTCTGTCTTTGTGTCCTTGTCTCTGAGAAGCATTGCAAAACTACTGAACCACAGCTGTTCTGAGTTTAACTCTGCACTTGTGCTTAGATTCTGTTTTTAAAGTATGTTTATTCTCTTCTGTAATGCCTAAGGATGTTGGATGCAGTTACAACACCTGTAAGAGAATAAGGTTATTTTAGGAGGTCTGTATAAATGCTGTGGCATTCAGATATATCAGTGCTATGCAGTATCAGAGAATAACCTTCTTTATTCATAGAATTCATTGAATGCTTTAGTTTGGAAGGGACTGTGACAATCATTGAGTTCCATCTCTCATGCTATGGGCAGGAACACCTTTCACTAGACCAGTTCTCTCCAAGGCCTAATCCAGGGAGGGGACACCCATTGCCTCCCTAGGCAACCTGTTGCAATGTCTCACCACCCTCACTGTAAAGAATTTCTTACTAGTACCCAGTCTAAATCTAGAAGAGAAAACATTTGGAAGCAACATCTTCCTTATCCTCCTAATACATTCACCAGTTGAGATGACTTTGGATAGAGGAATATAGGAATAGATCTCCTTTCTACAGTGCCCTGAGAGTTTGGACAAGGTGGCATAGACACTTAGGTGTTTGAGAATGACTACCTTAAGGAATAATCTGTTCAAAGTTACCAAAAAAGCCATTTATATAATGCTCTTTTAAAAATGAAACTGTGTGTTTTTCTACAGGGGTGTAGTTCCTTTCAGCCAAAGGAAGAAAATGCTAGAAAAAGCCAGAGCGAAAAATAAAAAGCCCAAGTCTAGTGCTGGTATCTCCTCTATGCCAAACATAACTGTTGGAACCCAGGCAAGTGCAACTGTCACCTGTGGCATTTTCACACAAACAAAACCAAATGACTTCTATTCTTATTGTGCATGAAAGTTTTATCAATTACTAGGGAATCAAAATAGTAGGTTTTCATTGTATGACTGTAAATGGGAAGTGCCCTATTAATGTTGTTACTGTTTTCCTGTAAGTGTGGTTATTGCTTCAGACTTGGAGGAATAAGCTGTCCTGGTACAAAGTACTTGTGTCTTAACTGAGGTACTGATTCTGTATTTTGAGAGCAAATTAAGTACAGAAATGCAATTCCCAACAGAGCATGTGGCTTTGGAAATGATTTGGCAATCACTGGCAGTGCTTATTAGAGTCTACGTCTGATTTATTTGTGCAGCAGGAGAGGCTTCTGGGTTGAAACATTTACCCAAAAACTTAGTGGCTGATGCAGTGGTGTAGGATTCTTTCTGATTAATGTGAGAACTTGTATGAAAGCAAACAGCTTCTTCCCAAGGAGCATTTTGCTTCCCAGTCCACTCTTAATCAACTGTACAGTGAGGTTTGTTACTGGGTGAATTGTTACTTCTGATTCAACATCAAAATACTTTACATTAAGCAGTTACACTGCTGAAGTTATAGAATCATAGAGTGGTTTAGGTTGGAAGGGACCTCAAAGCTGATCCATTTCCAACCCCCTGCCACAGACTGGAACACCTCCTACTAGAACAGGTTNCTGGAAGCCTTCTCTTCTGCAGGCTGCAGAGCCCCAACTCTCTCAGCCTGTCCTCACAGCAGAGCTGCTGCAGCCCTCTCACCATCTTTGTGATGTTGTTGCTTTCAGCTGTGCATTGTGCAACAGCCTCTTTATTCCTAACAAAGTGCTTGTACACCTTGCTGAGTTCCTCTTCACCTCGTCTGTCACTAAGAAATGGATGCCTGTAGCATTACATACCATTTCCCTCAGTACAGTCCACAGTTCTGATGGATATTTCTGTCTGTAGGTGTGTTTAAGAAATAACCCCCTCTATCATGCTGGAGCAGTTGCTTTTTCAATCAGTGCTGGAATTCCCAAAGTGGGTGTCTTAATGGAGTCTGTTTGGAACATGAACGACAGCTGCCGATTTCAGCTGCGCTCGCCCGAGAGCTTGAAAAACATGGAGAAAGCTAGCAAAGCTACTGAGGCCAAGTAAGTGCTGAGAACACCCCCACCCCTCAATACTTGATTGAACTGGTGATTGATTAACAGTTGAGAAGAAGGAAAGTCAGGTTCTTGTAAGCTTGAACTTCTTGCCACCTTTATAAGGTTCTAACTTCCTTATGGGAACTCTGCCGAATGTGCAGAAATGCTCCCTGCAGGAAGGGCATCTTTGGTTGTGGGAAACTACTGTGGAAATGCAAAATGCAGAAGGAACATTGAATCAAGACATTGCTGAAGTGATTCTTAAAAGTTTTCAGGATTTTGTGTTTGGAACTGTTTGCAGGCCTTGTTTCAGCCCCTCCATAACTTGAATAGACCTGACAATTGTGTTTGAATGTTTCAGTTAGGATGGCAGCTCACAAGTATGGAGTTGTTTCATTAAAATACCATTGTTAAAGGAACATAGTTGGAGCACACTGAGCTTGGTACTTGAAACAAAAAACATTTCACCTTTATTTTTCTTTACATCTTTTATTCTAGACCTGAAAGCAAACAGGAACCAGTGAAAACTGAGATGGGTCCTCCACCATCCCCAGCTTCCACTTGTAGTGATGCATCCTCAATAGCAAGCAGTGCATCAATGCCATATAGTAAGTAATGTGTAGCTTGTAGTAACATAAAATATTTGTGTTGATAAGCAGCTTTCACAGAATCACAGCAACACTCAGACTGGCACAGCCCCTCAGGATCACCAAGTCCAGCCTAGAATCCTACTCTACAAGATTCACCTTAAACCATAGCCCCAAGCACCACATCCAAACCACCCTTAAACACCTCCAGGCTGGGTGACTCCACCACCTCCCTGGGCAGCTCATTCCAGTCCCTGACCACTCTCTCCACGAAAAACTTTTTCCTAATGTCCAATTTAAACCTCCCCAGCCTCAGCTTGAGGCCATTCCCCTTTGTTCTGTCTGCAATTACCTGTGAGAAGAGACCAGCAGCAGCCTCTCCAATGTCCCTTCAGGTAGCTGTAGACTTCATTAAAGGCACTTCCACAAAGATTTTGTACTCACTTAAGAATCTTTTTGGGTTGTTCAGTCTGAACTGCAATGTGTGTAAAGGTTTCTGTAATGACTTTATATAGGTATAAGTATAAGCAGTGACTACTTGATGTAAGATGTATCTAAACAAGCATAACAGTTCTTTAAAAGCATATTTCAGGAGGTCATCAAGGGCAACTCTGAAGATAAAGTTGTGATGAATTGTGATGTGATAGTGAGTTTCTTTACAACCCAGAAGTTGAACTTGGTTTGGAATATTCCTTTTTAAGATTAAACTCTTCTTGCACAGCTTGCCTTGTAGATGAACTTCACTGCCTAAGGCAGTAGTTTATCATCTATTCCATAAAATACCTAAAACCAGACCTTATTTACTAGCATACAAAAGCAGAAGGAGAAGCTTTATAGTAGAAGCTGCACTTAAAAAACAGACTGCATTACAATTCACATCAGTAAAGCATTTGTTCTCCATTTAAGCCAACATATTTATGAAGGGTTAATTAAAATGCCATCATTTGGAGGAAATCTTAGCTCTGCTCCTGTTTCTGCTAATTGTTTGCATGCTGCAGTTTTAAGAAGCATTCACCCAGGGAATCAAGTGGCCTCATTGAGTGCCTGAGAATCTCATATGCTCAGATCTGCAGTGCTAATCAGTTTTACTAGTGCAGCCTTCTGCTGCTGAGTCTTCTCTTTTACAGCTCTTTCAACTGTAATTTTTTCACTGACTGTAATTTTGCTTTGGATTTTAAACTGTATTTGCTGTTTACTGAGTGTCTTTTGGTGTTTACTGAACATTTGTCTTTTGCTTCAGTGAAATATTTGAAGCCTTTTTTGAGTAATAACTATTTTGTCGCAGAGCGACGACGATCTACTCCTGCCCCTAAAGAGGAGGAGAAAGTGAATGAAGAGCAATGGTCTCTGAGGGAAGTTGTGTTTGTGGAAGATGTTAAGAACGTCCCTGTTGGCAAGGTTTGTCTGAAATCCACTATTTCACTGTCTTTGAGGAGAGGTGGGAGAGAAAAAAAAGCTTTTCCTTTAAGCTGTTTAAAAGAGTCATGGTTTTGGGAGTGCTTGTTCTTACAAAGGTGAATTTTGTTGTGTTTTTAGTATCCTTGTGTTTTGGGCAGATAATAATAGGCTGAATGTGAATACAATGAGATGAATCTTTTAACACTCTGGTACTTGAAATTCAACCACAGTACTAAGAAAAGCAGAGGTAGTTTTATGCCAAACTCCAGTGAGACTCTGAAGAATTGCATCTGTTGTGACTGACTTCTGCATACACTTCAGCTGAACGTTTGGGTGAATCTTGTGCTTCTTGGGCAAGGAGAAAAGAGAAATGGATTCTGATTAGAAATAACATACTTCATTAATATGACTTTAAAAAAAGTGACTTGGTTTATTGCTCCAGGAAAAAAAAAGTTCATTTGGACCATGTAGTTTTTGTCTTGTAAACTTCTGCTCAATTATAGAAGTGCTTTAGCGGAAAATACTTTCTCCTTTGGCATTGTTGTGTGCTGCTAGGTGGGATTAGGTCATCTAGACAGTTCTCTGCTATACTTTCTCAAAAGTAGGAGCAACAGGAAAACCATAAAACATTTTCCACAAGGTAAGAGGTTGAATTGCTTTCTGCTTGATTCATAGAAGATGAAAGAAGTTATCAGAATTGGAAATAACTCTCCAACAGGAAACAGTTGGATTTTGTTTAGGTTTACTTGTGCTGGAGTAAAAGATTTGCCTCAAGCAGTGTCTTTGAAAGGAAGAGGCTCACAATGAATTTTCATTGTCAAGTTTAGGTCATTTCCACAAAAGGGAGTATGGAGCAGCTTAATTCACTGAAACAATTCAGTTTCTGTGAACAAGGTTTGAGGTCTATTAAAGTCACTGAAACCATTGTTTACTCTCATGGCAGCTTTGGGAAAGCCCCTCTTGTCTTTCTGTGTCCTTCCTGCTTTTAAATCCTAAGGTTTTCAGGTTTTACTATTTCTGCATGCATTTGTAAAGGTGTCTGTGTGCTGCATGGAGAAGAGCAACTGCAATAAATATAGAAGAGTTTCCGGTTTTATACATCAATATTTTCACTTAAGTGCTGAAACTGCTAAGTGAGCTGTCTCCTGAATAGAGCTGTAGTGCTGAGTCTATTCTGGATCAAACATTTATGGCAAAGATGCTGCATTTTTCCTTCAGAAAGCAAGCTGTCCTTTTCCAGTGATGCAGAGTCATGCACTTTTTTCCTTTTACAGTGTTGTTGTAGCAGTTTAAACAGAACTCAACAGCCCCAAACCTTTTTTTTTTTTTTTTTTTGCCTAGTGGTGCCCAGTTTAAAGACAGAAATAGAGCTTGTGCCTTGTTAGGTGATCTTTTAGTAATCAGGATCATAGAATGGGAAGGTTGGAAGGGACCTCAAGGATCATCTAGTTCCAACCCCCTGCCATAGGCAGGGACACCTCCCACTAGCACAGGTCACTCAAGGCCTCCTACAACCTGACCTTGAACACCTCCAGGGAGGAAGCAGCCACAACCTCCCTGGGCAACCTGTGCCAGTGTCTCACCACCCTCACTCCAAACAACTTCCTCCTAACATCCACTTTCAATCTCCCCTCTGCCACTTCAAACCCATTCCCCTTGTCCTGCCATTCCCAGACCTTGTCAATAGTCCCTCCCCAGCCTTCCTGGAGCCCCCTTCAGATCCTGCAAGGCTACTCCAAGGTCTCCTGGAAGCCTTCTCTTCTTCAGGCTGCAGAGCCCCAACTCTCTCAGCCTGTCCTCACAGCAGAGCTGCTGCAGCCCTCTCAGCATCTTGCTGGCCTCCTCTGCACTGGCTCCAACACTTCCATGTCCTTCAAGCTGCATGAAGCAGCAGAGGATTTGAACTCTGAGCAGTCTGGCTGTTCCACCCATAATTGTTTTCAGTGTGTATAGAGATTCAGACTGCAAAACCAGGCAGATTTGGGCTCTTAAGATTTCATGGATTAAGAAGTCATACCCTTGTAGAGTTCACCTAGATACATCTTCAGCTAATCTTAAACTCATAGAATTACTCAGGTTGGAAGAGAACCCTTGATCATCAGGGCCAACCATTAACTCTGCTCCAAGTTCACTACTCAGCCATGTTTCTGAGCTCCACATCTCCCATGGTCTTTGGTTACTGAATGATGTTCTGAAAAATCACACCTTTGATAGATTGCTGTGAGTAACCTCAGCAGCATATAAATCTTGCATGATTGTCTTTTATAACCTGAGAAGTTGTTACCTTCCGGTGTTTCAGAAAACTGGAGAGGCTTTCTTGCTATGTAAGCACTTTCCCTGTAGGAACAACTGAGGAATTTGGGCCTAATCAAGGCTGACAGTTGCTTGTATCTAATTTTGTTGAAGCCTGAGAGCATACAGAGATCTTGCTTCTGCTCAGAATTGAAATAGTGACTGTCCTTGCTGCTGCCCCTTTCCCTCTCAGCTTTGTTTTCCTTTTGAGAAAGTGATGATCTTAACTGGGAACTCAAAGGGCCTTGTTATTTGGTGATTGCATAAGGTGTTTCCATGCAAAGGAAACTGGCTTTGACAGTTCTGATTACATATGCATGGCACCAACTCTTTACAGAGCCTTACACTCTCAGACCTGACTGTCTCAGTATGGAGCTGAATAAATTCCTTTTTCCTTCAGGGACAGAGAAGGACACAGATAGATAAAGTATGTCTGGGTAGACTTGCCTGGATCCTTCAGTCCCAGGGGACTTGGTGGAGCACTTTATCATTTGAGACTGAGGAACAAGTAATAGACCCCTAAACCAACACTTTGTTCATTTGCTTGGTTGGGGTTTTTTTGTTGGTTGTTTTTTTTTTTACCCCATAATGAACAATCATCTTGAGAAATGAGCAGTAGGACTCTGCAACAGAGGCTTTGAAAAATCTTAGATGGGGCCAGAAAAGAAAAAAGTTGCTTCCTCTTTCTTCTAATGTGAGAACTTGAAGTAAGGTAAGGGTGGATATTTTTTGGGTTGTTAGCTACTGTTTGGAAGTTGTGGCCACAAGAATAGTGTTATTTCCAAAAGTAACTGAACAGATAAGAGGAGGCTAAATCCAGGCTGTTAAACATGAGGTCGTCCTGCTGTTTCCAGTAGGCAAAAGCTGGAAGGATAACCTGGGAAGTGTCAGTAGCAGTTTCTCTAGTCAGCTGGTGTTGGTTCCTGTGGAGCAGAGGATGCTGAGATGGAGGAACCTTTGATCTGAATCAGGATGCCCATGAAGTCATTAAGAAATCCCAAGTGGTTACTGTTGCAGTAATAGCAAAGCAGCAAGGATAATAATCAGGAGCTGTAGAATTTGATCACTGATTACTGTAAGCTTTTTTTCTTTGGCTGATAAAGGTCTTGTTTATTTTGAAGCAAATCAATGTGAAGAGTTTCTATGCAAAGCTTTTTGGTAAGTGTGCTGTGTTCTGCTTGTAGGTGCTAAAAGTGGACGGCGCTTACGTTGCTGTGAAATTTCCAGGCACCTCCACTAATGCAAACTGTCAGAGCAGCTCTAATTCAGACCCTGATCCTTCTTCCCTTCTCCAAGACTGCAGGCTGCTCAGAATAGATGAACTGCAGGTATGTCTTTGTGGAACAGTGAGACAGCAACCAGTCCTTTGAAGCGCCAGCTCTGTGTGCTCATTGTAGCTTACAATTTTACCTGTGCTTTGCAGGTTGTCAAAACTGGTGGAACTCCAAAAGTTCCTGACTGTTTTCAAAGGACACCTAAAAAGCTGTGTATTCCTGAAAAAACAGAGATCCTAGCAGTAAATGTAGATTCCAAAGGTAAGCAGGCCTTACCCTGTAGGATTCTGTTGGCTCCTTTATTACCTCTCTCTCTTCCTAGGGGAAAACTACTGTTACACTAATGTACAGTCATAGAATGGTTTAGGTTGGAAGGAACCTCAAAACTCAGCCACTTCCACACCCCCACCCCCACCACCCCCCTAGACAACAACACCTCCCACTAGGACAGGTTGCTCAAGGCCTCATCCAACCTGGCCTTGAACACCTCCCTGGGCAACCTGTGCCAGTGTCTCCCCACCCTCACTGCAAACAACTTCTTCCTCACATCCACTTTCAATCTCCCCTCTGCCAGTTCAAACCCATAAACAATCATTTCCATTGCTGTTAATAATTCCTTAAAAGTGCTTTAGTTAGGAGTTCTTTTATTGGATGCCCTCAGTAAAAGACATTGCCTTTTTCCTTTGTATGTCTGAAGGGGTTCATGCTGTTCTGAAAACTGGCAACTGGGTTCGATACTGCATATTTGACCTTGCCACAGGAAAGGCTGAGCAGGAAAATAATTTCCCTACCAGCAGCATTGCATTCCTGGGTCAGAATGAGAGGAGTGTTGCTATTTTTACAGCTGGACAGGTTTGTGCTTTTGCATCTCAATCGTTTCACCTCACTGCACTTCACTTCTGTCATCTGTGAATGGGATGGTGCAGCTTTTTGTCAGGCAAAGAGTGGCAAAGAAATAGTTCTTCAAATGGATTAGGAAAGACCATTAACATTTTGAAGGTGTGAGGGGGAATAGCAATCTCATTCACTTAGGCACTTTTCATAACCTTATCTAAAATCTACCTTGAATAAAAAGTGAAAAAGGGAGAAAAAAATCCTCAACAGAGCAGTGTAAACTTGTTACCCAGCTATATTGCAGAATTGGGTCAGACGAAAATCCATTCTTGGGAATTAAATTGAAAACAAACAGATCTGTATTTGATACCAAAAATGATAGACATCAAATTTGATATAAAGAATGATAGATCAAATATTCGTGCACCACTTTCTACTATCCCATCTTAAGTATCTGCTTTTAACTGATTCTACAGCTTGATTACACCATGCAGGCATCTGTCAGGAGGGCTGAGAGAAAAAACATGCCAACAGTTTTAGTATATTCTAAGTAAATAAAGAAGATACTTTTAATAGCATGTACTATGGTAAGCAGACTTTGGGCACTGGACAAAGGGAGTCTGGGGTCTCGTAATGATGGGAGGCGAGGGCGTGAGGGAGAGTTTTAGGTCAGCTGTTGGCCATTGTTGGCAGCAGGAGTGGACCTTTTGTGAAAGTTAATATCTATCAATTGTGGAGTCTGAACCATAAAACTTTTTTCCCAAATGTAGGAATCTCCTATTATTCTTAGAGATGGAAATGGTACAATCTATCCCATGGCAAAAGATTGTATGGGTGGGATAAGAGACCCTGACTGGCTTGATCTTCCACCTATTAGTAGTCTTGGAATGGGTGTTCATTCCTTAACAAATCTTCCTGCTAACTCGACCATCAAAAAGAAAGCTGCTATTATCATTATGGCTGTTGAGGTAAAACATTTTCTTTACTACAAAATTATGTGCTTTTTACTCTTGCTTTTATCAAGTTATGCTTAAAGCAGCTTCATGTTTAGCTCTCAATTCGGTTTCACTATTGCAAAAAAACTCACAAGAAGGTTCTCTTGGAAATCACAACATTTGCATCATTAAGTGAAAGAACTGTTTTAGGGGTGCATGGCTTCTGTATCAGGCCTTTAACTGCTAATATCTTTTTAGGTATTTTTTTTTTAAAACTAGTTACTGCTTTCTGCATGCTACCAGGATACAGTTTTGTGCTATGGGTGCACATTTTTTTCTGAGGGATCCAGCCACTCATTTTCTGTGAACATGGTGCTTTCTCTTAATCTTCTCTTCTAACCACACATTAGAAAATTATGGAAATGTAGTGATTTAATATTTTTTTTCCCACTTGAATTGCCTGTGGAGGTCTGCTCATTCATGGTGCTGTAAGAATAGTTATATGAATTTGTGTGTCAGACCTGTGTAAACCCTTTGGTGCAGTTTAGTTAGATCAACTGTGTGCTGTGCTGCCCACCAGGAGGTATTGTGTACCTGTTAGGCTGAGACTGATACCACAGTGGAGTATTCCATCACTGTGGAAAAACTTGTACAGGGAATGAGCCTCCCAGACCTTCAGCAGCTTCTGTTTGTCTGCTTCCCAACATCTATATTGTTTCAAACCAATACATAAGAGCTAGTTTTGTTGGGCCACTTTCCCTGTGTTCCAAGTAGCCATGAAATAGAAGTAACCTATTTTAAGAAACCAGCTACGAAGCCAAAGGCAAATACTCCTCAGCCTGATAGCTTCTGCTGCTTGAGGCTCTCCTGTCCTTCAGCTTGCCTGTGCCTGGATGCGTGTCACAGTGCTGTAACTGCATGTTCTCAGCAGTTCCTGCACTGACTTCCACTGCATGTAGACCTTTCTAAACAGGAAACTAGAAGTGCTTAGTAACCTTGTACGTCTGTGTTTTGTGTTTGAAGTCATTAAAACATTTTATTCTTTTGAGTGCAGAAGCAAACTTTAATGCAGCACATTCTGCGGTGTGACTATGAGGCTTGCAGACAGTACCTGATGAACCTTGAACAAGCAGTTGTCTTGGATCAGAATCCACAAGTGCTGCAGACCTTCCTTGGCCACAGATGTGATGGAAACCGCAACATCCTGCATGCTTGTGTGTCTGTGTGCTTTCCAACCAGCAACAAAGAAACAAAAGAGGAAGAGGGTGAGCTCAGCAGTGTCTTGAAAATACTTTGAAAGTTAACTTTTTATGCAGTTTCAAGAACATTTGAAATAAAAGCTCATCCTTCATGTATTTAACTTAGCAGCTGGAATGTGTCCTAGCCTTCCAAAGGGATTTAAACATCATTTTTATTGCTCTTACAAGGGTTTAGAAGAATTTAGTAGTTAAGAATGCCAGAGTGGTTTCATCGACTGCAGAAGACAAACTTTTCACATCTGCATGTTAATTTTAGAGTAAAACAACTCTTTTCCCACCATTATATCACTACTCTCCCCATTATATTGCTGGTAAACTTTTAAGAGCAACCATGCTAATATTTTTTTTTTCCCCAAGTGATTTAATAGATGTTAATGCCTCCAATAAGAAATGCTGCTCAGAGTTGAGATGGGTGAGGAAATGTGACAGAGTGACCTTCTGTTAATGCTGCTCACTGACACCGTTTAAAAATGGCTGTGTAAAATGTGTGTTGTCAGAACAAGGTTGCTAAGTCAAGCACTCAAAAAAGTAGGAAATGCCAGAATGAAGTTTCCCCATGTGCTATACATGGGTGTGCATTGTGAAATGGTCTTTAATTACACCCTCATACTATTTTTTCCACAGGCCTACCTCATTCAGTGCACAAGATGGACGGTGCTCACCGAATGGGTAGCTATTCAATATTTCTTTTTATCCTCATCATTCAGTGTGTGGCCCCATTCCTTCCTTACTGCACACCATACAAACCCTGCACTGAATAATGAATCAACTTCCTTGTGGGATTTTTGTATGGTGCTGTCATGGAATTTTAGTCATTTATAGAGCTTAATTGTTCCTCATATCCCTATTTATAAAATGGGGGTCATGCTGCAGCTTTCTCATCTCTTGCAGGCATTATAGCTTCAAGTTTTTTCTGTATGCAGAACTATTAACTAACTGATTTTGAGGGTGTTGTGTGAGAAGCCTAGGGCCTGATCTAATTTTTGTGTAGGTGTTATTTCAAACCACTTTATTCTAGAGCTGGATCCGTAGTAGTTTTAGTTGTTCTGTGAATGTTAATTATTTCTGTGAGTCAGGCACTCTTAGCCACCTAGGAATGAGTAAAACATACCATGAATATCTGAAAAAACTTGCTTGACAAACTTATGTGTACTGTTAGACATAGCAGAAATGGGTTCCAGTTCTCCAGAAGGATGTTCAGTGGCATTAAACATGAGACAGTGCTTTCCTCTCTCTCCTGTTGCAGCAAACAAGGCATACACAGCTCACTCATCGCGCAAGCGTTCATCTCTAGTGTGTTGTCCATCCTGTGCACTGATTGAGGCAGGGGTCTTGGGGTGGGGGGCCAAGACAAAAAAAACCCAAACCAAAAAACAACCCAAACCAAAACACCAACCTAAACCAGCCAACCCAGCTGTGTAACTGATGATTGTTTTACTATAAGCACACAAGGAAGCTGAAATAAGGATGCATGGGCAAACTTAATCTGGCATTTCCTAATTCTAGTGCTTGTCTTTGCAACCTTGGCATTTTCTCAGTAACTTCATTTGGATGTAATTTCACTCTCTGAAAAATTGTGACCCTGACAGGCTTTTGACATGCCTCTGCCTCTCTCTTGCCCCCCACAAGGGGATCCACGTGTTTATCACATCCACCTTCCACTGTAGCTGTTAGTGATGGGTATTTGGACCAGCTTATTTTCTTGCATCAGTTGGAGGGCAGTGGTGACTGATGTTACTGTCTGTAAATAATGCATCCACCTATTAAGCTGTAAAAAGTTCAATTTAGGAGTAAAGGTTTCAATACCAGACTCCAGAAGTGATGTTTCTTAACCATTGCAGAACGTGCAGCTGCTTCCCAGCTAATAGCTACCTGAGCTTCCTTGCTCATCTGCATGTAGATTCCCCCTTAAGTGCCAGAAGGGAAATACTGAGAGCAGGCATAAGGTGGTTTTTTGTTCTTGGGCCCCATGCCTAGTTTTGCCATAGCTCCTACAGCAC
>VWYK01090981.1:0-14157 GCA_013399775.1 Semnornis frantzii | reverse complement strand
AAGCTTTCTCCACACAGCACTGCTGCAAGTTATCAGTGGCATATTAATGAATAAACACTCTGAACTTGTTTACAGTCATTATTTTTCTAGAGCTGTTATTTTTCCTTACTCATGTTTGGATGGCTATCCCCATTAGGTGGAGAAAGGAGCTAAAGAGTAGAGGAAAAGTAACTTACAAAGATCGCAGTTCCACTCTTATGCTTTTTGTAATTTCTGAAATTCAGTAATCTCTGAAGATCACTGGGAGGGAACTGAGAGAATTGGGAGAGGGCTGAACTGTGGCTGATAAGCAGTTTTAAATTTGCAGGCCTGCATTTTTTTCAGCACAATTCCTGTAATGCAGGAATAAAAAAACTAAGTGATCATAATTACCCCGGTTGACCTTAGGATGGGAGAATCTTCCTAAATCTGATTCTCATTCATTAATACCAAGTCAGAAAGCAGCATAGATATGATCTGGATGAAACATCAAATTAAACAGAACACAGTATGGAATTTATGATGGATTTGTGCCAGCTGCAGGAGGATGGACAGACAATACCTAATCCAGCACAAAGCATAGTAGAAATGAGATACCCTTTCATTTTTTATTTGTATTTTTCTTTTGTTGCATACATTTGTGTGGAAGTGAGTTTACCATATCTCAGCATTTTGCTGATGGGTTTGATCTAGGACAGATTGCCTTAAAACCAAATTTTCTGCTATATGAAAGAGTAGTCTTAGCAGCTTTGAACAAGTCTTATCCTTAAATGTTGTGGGAAGAGTTGTACCCTCTTCAGTTTCTTTAGGAATTTTCCACTTTTGTCAGCTGTGGAAGTGCAGAAAGTCAGGGGTTCTGTGAGCAGGGTTTTACCACTCATGTTTATTAATCTGGGTTTCTTAGAATTGGCTCTTGCTGGTTCCACTCCTTGCATAAGGCTGTTCAGCAGTCATCACCTGTGTATTACTTTGCTTACAGTGGTAGACCCAGGCTGTGCTTTTGCAGCACATCTTAGTACTTGCCTTACCCATTGTACACAGTTTTATTGTCCCTCTGCCAAATATGATTTTTACACTGAGAGTGTATGGCTAAACTTACTAAGTTATATTAAATGCCAACCTTGCAAACTTAGAGTTGGAGATCAGGGAGCGCTGGAAAAGAGGTAAATGATTTTACAAGTACTTGGCATCATTGTGGACTCCAAGCGCCTGTGTGAAGATAAAACTGAAAGGCATTGCTCTGTGCTGCTGGCCTTATCCTCAGGACTTGTGCCACTGAAGTAGATCCTGGACTGCTCTTGCTTCTTGAACAGAAAATGAGGAGTTGTGTTTCTGGGCTTGTCTCTTGCTTTGCACTTGCAAACTTGCACCTCAGAGACAAATCACTCTCTTGAAAACATATATTGTGCATCCTTATGAATCTGTACTGTGCTTGTCATACCAGGTTTCACAAAGCCTTCCCTGCCGTTACAGAAAATGTGTTGCTTTTGATGTGGAAAAGGCATGGATCAAGCTTTTGAAGAGAAAAGCGCTGTGAAAACAACCATTGCTCATTTTAATGTGATATAAATTTGCAAGCAACAGCTTCAGACAGGTATGAGATGTTGAATTTTCTTTTTTTTTTCTTTTTAGTGTGAAAATGAAAATGCCTTTTTGCCAGTTTTTTGTCTGAGAGATAGCTTCATCATCCTAATTCGAGGTTGAAAGTGCTGCTGCTTTCAGCTGTGAAGGCCAACTATACATCTAGTGATAGAAGGGTGTTTCATGTTGCTTTTGTTTCCCAAAGAGCTTGTCCTTCTCCAAACTGCAAGACTACACACATTGCTGAAGTTCAGTTTCCAAAATAGGCTCCTGTCATATATTCAGAGAGATGAAGTTTGGCTGGATTGGGGAGAAAGAGCAACTATATGTTGTTTCTGTGGGAAGTATTTATAGCTGTTTATGAATGCAACTGCATTCCAATAGTTTAAAAAAGACATGCTGAACAGGATATACAGTGTATCTCCTTATTTGAACTAGCTTTGAAAAAAACTACCACCATACTCCTTTTTTTAGCTTCATTTCCTGAGGAAACTTGGCTTAAAAGATCTTGCTCGGTGTATGTGTGCACACATGTCTCTCTTTGCTCTTAAATGCTTGGTGCTTTCACCAGTTTTAACCAAATTTGACAGAAGTTCTAAGGATAATTAGTTCCTACAGAGCTTACAAAACTGCATGACTCATGGAAGTAAGTAGAAGAGTTATATTGTTGATGCCCACATTGACATGAAAGCAGCAACGTAAATGTATTACTGGACAGTGGAGTATCAGCAGAGGAGAATGATGTTATGAATGTCCCAAATGTGGAGGAAAATCTGTGCCTCGAGCATGCACAGCATTAGACACAGAGAGTTCAGCTGTGGATTCCTGATAGGAAACCAACCAGTTTTCATTAGTTTTGCTTCTCAAGAAACTTCAGCACTGCCGAGGCTTAGGAGTAAAACTATGTCAACAGATCCCACAACCATTTATTCAGCATATTAATGTTTTCATATCTGCAAAGCCCTGGAAAAATTAGCATTGTATTTAAAATACAGCTGTATTTTTGGCTCATATATTTCTGATGAAATCTCTTGTGTTTGTCCACAACTATATAGCTCTCAATGTGAAAACACAGTGTATTAGGCTTTCCTGAATAATTGCACACTAAATAAAGTCAGTTTAGCTAAAAAAGCAGAGAACTTTAAAATAAAAATAAAAACAAAAATATAAATAATAACTTCAATACCAACAAAAATAATACAATAATAATTACAAAACAGTAAATACTGTTATTCTAACAAAACAACATATCATTATTGATACTATTATTATTATTATTATTGTTGTTGTTGTTATTATTACTCCTGAGCTTTAATCTGCTCAGTACAAATCCATACAGAGAGAGACACATCCTTGGCAGTAGAATTTCAGGACCTAGTGTGAATTTGCAGTGGATTGCTTCTTCTTTGTCCAATGAAGTCATCTGCAACCCATCAGATAAAACCAAGTGTCATGTCAAAGCAGCAGATCAAAAGAGTGAGGCTTTTAAATAAGCATTAGATACCCTGAGACCAAGGATGAGATTGCAAGGACTGGGGAAACTGCATGGCAGACAAATCAGCTCCTAGTTTCCTTCTGTGATTTGGCATAGCCAGCACGGAGGCATAAGAAGGTGAATTGTTCTCCCAGTCCTCCTTTCAGTGCTAATATTATACAATTACCTACTGCTAATTTGATCAACATGAATCTGAATTGTTTCTCACCGCCTGACCAAGAAATCTGGAAAACTGCATTTTACTGCCTGTCCTAGTTTGAGGCCACGAGCTACCCATAGCTGAAGGACAGAAATGACTCTTACTCCTTTTGAAGAGTAGGAATGAAGATACTGCACACTGATTGGAGATTCTATTTAGTAGTGCATATATGCAAAAGGCAATCAGGTAGAACGAATACATCCACAAGCTAAACCAAGTCTATCAGACTAAAACCATCTAGAATCCTCCACCCTTTCCACCCTTGGGAGGCATGATAGTAGGCCATGACTGCCCTCCCCAGCTTAGGCATATAAGCTCTCAGCATGTCGCATGATGCAGCTCAAAATTCCCTGCCAGCTAAAACCATCTCCTTCACACAGACCATGGGATAAGGAGGGATGTGTGCTCTTTAGAGAGAGAAGAAATGAAGGGAGGAGAGGCAGGGAGGGGAAGAGAACGATATCAACCAGGCACTGCCTTATAAGCTGTCATACCAGAAAACAGAATAGAATAACAATATTACAACATCCTGGGATGAACAAGTCTGTCCCCTGGGACGGCACATCGTTTTGGTAGTTTTCTTAAGGGAACCTGGGGCCCCTCAAACTATCACAGTGCCTTTTAACACTTTCCAGAACACTAGTGAGAGTCTCTCATAGTTTTTCATTTTATAACAAAAAATGTAAAACGTTGGTCCAAAAATAGAAATGTGGCAGTGTGTAAATTTACCTCTGTGGGAACCCAAGGGAGTAGCTAGTGGAATGTTTAGCTGGTCTTCACATCTACCTGGGAGCCTGGGGGGGTGATAAGCGATGTTGTACCTTGTGACTGTGTGAGAAAGGGTGGCAGTTGGAGATAACAAAAGGCTGTCTTGTTGAAGTGGATGGGAGAAGCAGTTGGGGGAAAATGCGGGTTAGAATCAAACAAAACAGTGTGCTCAAGGATTTGTAGGCAGTGGGAAATTGATGTAAAGCATTGAGGGAAGATTTAAACTGGATGCTAGGATGAAGTCTTTACAGTGAGGGTGGTGAGACACTGGAACAGGTTGTCCAGGGAGGTTGTGGCTGCTCCCTCCCTGGAGGTGTTCAAGACCAGGTTGGATGAGGCCTTGAGTGACCTGTACTAGTGGGAGGTGTCCCTGCCTATGGCAGGGGGTTGGACCTGGATGATCTTTGAGGTCCCTTCCAACCTTACCATTCTATGATTCTATGTATGAACCTCTCAATAAATAGCCACTTCCGCAGAATGAGACCATTCTGGCCCACTTGTGGCAGTGGTCACCTCCTCACAAAGCGGTCTGTCTGTTTGTATCTCATCTCTCTGTGTTGAGACCATCAAGTTCTGGAATCAGCATACTGCATGATACAACATACTGCTCAGGAACAGTAACATACCTCCAGCTGAACTCCCCACCCTTTATTGTCTTCATTTCCTTAAATCCCTTTCACATGTAAGCGTTTGCCTTCGTTGAACACACAATGCTATCCCATTTTCATCTTGCTGGGTGCTGACACTGCATTCCTGTCTGTCTGCTGAGTTATTGTCTGGATTAATATTCATTAATTATATTGGTCAATAAGGCTGTGCTTGGTAAAGAGCTTCTTGAGGACATGTATTCCCAGTAGTGATGGTTAGAGTCCAGATGATTAAGGTATTAGACTATCGGTACAATCCAAATCCATCAAATGCTAACTTTTTGTAGTGTGTTTTAGGAGACAAGGGTTGGATAAGGGTAAGAGAAGTGGAAGAAGAGAGGAAGAAACCACGAAATTGCTCTCATATCAATAGCAAGGGCTGCCCTGTCGTGCTGAGTGGCCAGTGCTGACAAGCCCACAATATCTGGCATTGCTCAACCATGGCTAAAGGGAAGTGTACCTTTTCCTGATACAACTCAGAACTCTAAGATATCTTTCTTAATACTATTCATCTTAATTTGCATAATCAGTTTCTCTGAAAATGATTCAGGCATTAAGATGCATCTGCACAGGCTTCTTTCCTGCCTGCAAAGGTAAATCCCTCTGGTGAGCTGAGCATTATAAATTTAAATCCAGGATGTGGGCTTGGTTGATGTACTGTACTTAGCAAGACAGGTACAAATGATTGGGAAGAAAAGCTTGCTCTGAATCTCGCTGTGTTCCTATACCCAAAGGGTTTTGCTTTAAAGAAGATTACTAATGTTTTAAGATTATCTTAAGGTAATATGTAAGTAATTAAGGAACCATGAGCAAAGGAAAGTTTTTTGAGCACAAACATCACTTGACAGCAGTCTTAAAGAATCCTGAGGATGACAAAAGTTCAAGCTGAACTTCTCAAACAGAACTTCTCAGACAGAAGAGAATTGAGTAGCCAAAACTTGTTGGTATGAACATGACTTCCTGTGTAGTGGTAAAAGTTAACATAGTAGCAGCTGGAACTCAGAGACTTCAACAATGTCTACAGGTACTCTAGTGTCTTTTAGAGGTACTCTATGTACATTGCTTGTGGAGAGGGACTCATGTCTAGATCTTGCCTGATTAAATTGACTTTGCCCAATCAGCAGATTTTTAAAAATTGTTTGTTTGTTTGTGGTTTTATTTTAAACATATAAATAGTGTTTCTTTCTTTTAAAGCATGCTCAGTTCTAAGCTCAGTTGCCTTTAAGATTGCAGCCTTTTTTCAAGTGCATCTCTCTTTAAAGGTTGCTGGGAGGTTGCAGCACATACTCTGCACATCTTAAAGTATTAGTTTATTCCTTGATCCTGTGCCAGGTAGCCACCTTCCACAGAGCAATAGTCCATAACTGTAAAATCCACTGGAAATTGAACAAACGTTTCATGTTGTGCTCAGGGAATCTGTGCAAGCGTACTAAAAACATGACCACATCTGGGGATAAACCTTTTGTCAAGAGAGAGCCTGAGGAAACAAGTTACTGTAAGAAAAAGGGGCTTCTGAACAGGCACCTCACCATTCTTTCATGCACAAGCTGTGAGTAAGAAAAATTATGTCTAAAGAAAACTCTTTTCTGGCTCTGAAGAAGAAAGGGCAAAAGCTAACTACTGATAATCTTAATTTACATAACTTATATACATACAGTAACATGTATACACAGTACTTGGTCAGGCATTGGAACGGACCACCCAGGGAAGTGGTGGAGTCACCATCCCTAAAGCTGCTAAGAAAAGTGTGTAGATATGGCATTTCAGGACACAATTTAATAGCCATGGTGGCATTGGCTTGATAGTTGGACTTGATGGTTGTAGAGGTCTTTTCCAGCCTTATTGATACTGTGATTCTATATGCAGCAAATCATATTTGAGCTTTGTTCTATGGAATGGTGCATGGTGTGTTGGATTCTGATTGTAAGAAGAAACAGCAACCTCTTTCACCTAAACTGTGATGGAGATGCTCAGCATAATGGTTATCTATTTAGTTCAGTTTGACCAACAAAGGAAAAATCTATCACGGGAGTTATCGAGGGGATTACTGTTCTGAGAAGCCCAGTGCCAGTTGTGAAAAAGCAGCAGGAACCTGAGCTACAATTTTGCTGATCTGGTAATTTTTTTAAAAAAAAACCCAAACATTTATGAGCTCATAATGATAGGAACTTGTTATCCATGTGTTAACCTTCTGAAGAAGTCCTGTTTACATAGCTGAGATGTTTCGTAGTTTAGGCAAATGACATTAAGGACCCTTTGGCAGCTGCAATTTGGTGTATAACAACTCTTTGCAGTTTGTTTGAAGTGGTTAACACTATTTAGCTTTTGTGGACAGATTCACAAAACCCCACACAGTTCTGCCTAAGTAACAACTGTGGTAACTAAAACTTACCTCTGACAATAAAATCCTTGCGTCTAATGCAAGAAAAACAAACCCATTTATAAATAAACTGAATGAACTATTTATAAATAAACTGAATGTAACCAAAGTCTTTACAATTCTCTAGAGTAGTCCATACACTTGATCATAAGTGCTACAGAAAGCTAACAAATAGCTGCATCCTGCTATGGGAGCCTCATCAAGGCTAGAGATTAACCTGGCAAAGGACACAAAGAATAAGAAGGGCTTCTACAGGTACCCTAACCAGCAAAGAAAAGTTAAGGAAAGAATACCCACTCTGAGGAGCATGAATGGACAGTTGAGGTACTCAATAATTGGTTTTGCCTCAGTCTTCACCACCAATCTTGCTCCATCCCTTTCCCAAGTCAGTGGACCACTAGGTACCAACCAGCTGGGTAAAGTCCCTCCCACTGTAAAGGAAGATCAAGTTTGGGACCATCTGAGGAACCTAAACATACATAAATCTATGGGACCCGATGAGATGCATCTCAGAGTTCTGAAGGGATTAGCTGATGTAGTTGCAAGGTCACTCTCTCCATAATATTTGAAAAGTCCTGGCAGTCAGGTGAAGTCCCTGGAGACTGGAAGAAGGGAAACATTACATCCATTTTTTTAAGAGTAAAAAAGAGGATGCTGGAATTTGCCAACCTGTCAGCCTCATCTGCGTTCCTGAGCAGATCAAAGAAGAGATCCTCCTGGAAGCTATACTGGAATACATGGAGGACAGAGACGTATCGAAGATGGGCAGCCTGGCTTCACCTGAGAGTAAGTCCTGCCTGACCACCCTAGTGGCTTTCTATGATGATGGTGTAACAAGGGAAGACCAACATGTATCATCTCTCTGGACTTTTGTAAAGTCTTTGACACAGTCCCCCACAACATCCTTCTCTCCAAGTTGGAAAGATATGGATTTGATGGGTGGACCATCCAGTGATAAAGGAATTGGTTGGATGATCACATACAAAGGGTAGTGGTCAATGGCTCAATGTCCAAATGGAGACAGGTAACAAGTGGTGTTTCTCAAGAGTCTGTACTGAGACCAGTGCTGTTCAATGTCTTCGTCAATGATATAGACCATGAGATTGAGTGCACCCTCAACAAATTTCCAGATGATGCCAAGCTGAGTGGTGCAGTTGGTAAGACTGAAGAATGGGATGTCATCCCATCTAAGCTGGACAGTATGGAGAGGTGGTTGAGGNATTGAGAACAGCTCTGCAGAAAAGTACTTGGGGGTACTGGTAGATGAGAAGCTGCACATGAGCCAACAATATGCGCTTGCAGCTCAGAAGGCAAATCACATCCTGGGCTGCATCAAAAGAAGTGTGGCCAGCAGGTTCAGAGAGCTGATTCTGTCCCTCCGCTTTGCTCTGGTGAGACTTCATTGAAGGACTGTGTCTAGTTGTGTGGCCCCCAACACAAGAGAGATGTGAACCTGCTGGAGCGGCTCCAGAGGAAAGCCACAAAAATGATCAGAGGGCTGGAGCACCTCTCCTGTGAAGACAGGCTGAAAGAACTGGGGCTCTCTAGCCTGGAGAGGAAAAGACTCTGGAGAGACATTACAGCTACATTTCACTATCTGAAGGGGACCTACAAGAAGGCTGGGTAAGGATTGTTCAGAAGGGCTTGTAGTGATAGGATGAGGGGCAGTGGTTTTAAACTGGATTAGAGTAGGGTTACATTGGATGTAAGGAAGAAGTTCTTTATAGCGAGAGTGGTAAAATACTGGAATGAGTTGTCTAGGGATGTGGTGAGGCCTTGTGTAACGGGATGGGGTAATTAATTACTGCGAGATGATATTTTAAAATATTAACATATAGTTTATTAATATTAAATATTCAAAACTCACATCACCCTGATCACCATTTAATAATAATAATAATAACAGGCTCTTTGCAACATTATGGAAACTATATACAGCCTATAATAGGATCTAGAAATAACTAATAGATATAAACATTAATTGAACTCGATATAAACTGGCAGAGAAGACTTTGCAGTCAGGATACCGCTTGCGGTCAGTATACCATTTGCTCACTAGATGGACACAAGGAGCAACTTTCTGCTTAGGGCAGAAGGCAATTAATAATTACAAGAGGCTTTTGGTATTTACTCACAAAAATATCTGACAGTACCCAAGGCTCGTAGCGGGGTTGCTGTTGGTTGCCGTCAGAGGCTTTAGAGTTTCCCCAGGCTTCTGGGTGCTGGAGAAAGGAGACAGACGATCGCTGACCTGTTCCTGCCTCTCTGGATGATTTGTGTTATCTCCAGGGCTTCCGTCTGGGCAGAAGGCTTCCAGGTGCAGGCAGATGTCTTGCAGTGTGCAGTTTGGGCACGGTGTCACGCCGGCTGTGCAGGCCGAATGTGTGGAGGTATCAGAGCCTCAGCTCAGGATCAAGGAGGCAGCAGGCACGGACACACCTTGGAATGGCAAAAGGCACCTGTGCTCCCTGCTCATCTCCTTTTATCCAATACAACCCAAGACTAATTGGCCTTTGGACACAGGATAGCCAATCAAATGGCAGTTAGCCAAGATTTGGCCATATTGGGTGAAGCCATAGGCTTGCTTTACTCATTTTTGGGGCAGAACACAGCCTTGCACAAGGCAACCGTGTGCACCTTGTTTACCACAGTTGCTGGGCAGGCCACAGACCCCGGACTTAGTGGTTCCAGGCTCTTTGTCCCTTTTCCCGCGGTTGCTCTCCCCAAAACAGCAGGAGGGAGAGTAGAAAAACATGCCTGGGCAAGCCAGGAGATGCACAAGCCCAATTTGGACTGCTTAGGCCTACCATGACACCTTGTCCATGGAGACAGTCAAGATCAGACTTGATGTGCCCCCCCACAGCCTAACCTAGTTGGAGGTGTCCCTATTCACTGCAGGGGGAGATGGATAAGCTTTTGAGGATCCCTTCCAAATCAATGTAATCCTTCTTGCTGATATTCAGTTAGACTATTAGGATAAGAGTCTGTTTAGATGATCTGCTCAAAATAATATGAAAGAACAACTTTAGTAATGCTGAGGACAGGAGTACTTGTCCATTGGGATTCTTTTGAGAATAAAACATTCATTGCTTTTTGCCCCTGAATAGAGTTTCAGTAATAAAGGCTTCATTAATACTATGAGTGCCTGCGCAGAGTAAGCATTGGAAGATCACTGGAACTGTGGCTGAAGCAGATGGAACTTTTTATTAGCTCCAGTTGAGACAATGTGGGAGCTGAGGGTAACATCTCTTTCTCAGGCCCAGAAAGGATGAAAACACTCTTGCTTCTGCAAAAGAGATACTATTGTGTTCTCTACCATGTCCCTCTCAGTTTCCACTTGAACTCTCCAAAGGACTATTTGGCACTGCAGAAGATTTGGTTTATTTAATACAGAAGGACCTTTCTTTTTCTTCCCTAATAATGTTTTGATCTTAGCTGGGATTGAGAAGTGCTTCATTCATTGTGACTGCTTGGCAGTGACATAAAGGCACCCACTGTTTAGCAGGTCTTCTGAACGTACATTGCTTTGAAAGAAAGCTGAGCTTCTTCATGTGTAAACATCTGTCTTGGTCTCTTAATGCCTGGACAGCTGGAAAACATGCAGCGCTTTGGGAGCCTGCTCAGAACTTCATCCCGTGATGTATTTCTTCACAAAACCTAAACACTTCTTGAGGGTGGGTTTGTTTTTCTTTGACCCCGGTGCTTGTAGAGCTCTGCTGTGTGGATCTTATATGAAGTTTTGTCCTATTGTTTCTTTTTGTTAGGGTGTTAAGTATTGGCAACTGCACCAAGAAAGGTGAGGAAGTGTCTGCTGTGCTTCCTATCTTTAGAGCTGAGCTCAACAGAGTAGACTGGTTTTGGTGAGGCCCCTAAAGAATTTAGTCTGTGTAAGCAACAGTCTAAAGCAGATCAGCTTATGGTTTGAGCAGAAAACAATTTAAATTGTGATAATGTGTGAGAGTGTGGTTTGTTTTCACATGTGGAGAGACAGCTATACAGTCTTTGCTTTTGGCAGTTCAGGCAGTAGCAAGTTTGTACATTATGGTGTGTTTACTTTGTAGTAGAAACAGTTATCAAGTAACCCCAATAATATTATCTTTAGTATGATTCTGTTTCTGAAAACTTTTGTCTATCCTTGCTCAGGGCTTTTTGGAGGTTAAAAGACATCTTCTCAGCAAGGGATGTTAAGTAACTATGTCACCTCATGAGAAGATGCAGTTATTTATTGTTGCTGAGTAGTGCATCCTGTCATCCTGTCAACATATGTTGCCTATTTCTTCCTCTGATATTGGCACCTCTCACATGTTCTAAACGTCAGGGGATGTTTCTTTGAGCCTAGTAGTTTGATGAGACGGCAGAATAGAGGATACTGCAAATGCCCCCTGTGCACTTGTGAAACATATGGATCAGACTAGCCATTTGTGATTTACAAAATGAGCGAAAACATTTCATGTGTCACATTTCTTCCAAGGCTGCTGAATAGGAGCCAGGAGTGTGCCCAGATGGCCAAGAAGGCCAATGGCATCCTGGCTTGTATTAAAAATGTTGTGGCCAGCAGCAGTAGGGAGGTGATTGTCCCCTTGTACTTGGCTTTGATGAGACCATACCTCAAGTATCGTGTTCAGTTCTGGACACCATAATACAAGAGAGCTGTGGAGGATCCAGAGGAGGGCAATGAAGCTGGTGAAGGACCTGGAAAATAAATCTTATGAGGAGAGACTCTGGGAGCTGGGGCTGTTTAGTTTGAAAAAGAAGAGGCTGAGGGGAGACCTCATTGCTGTCTACAATTACCTGAAGGGACTNTGAACTGCCCAGGGAGGTGGTGGAGTCACCAACCCTGTATGTGTTTAAGGGTTGTGTGGATGCGGTGCTTAGGGATATGGTTTAAGGTGAATCTTGTAGGTAGAGTAGGGTTGTAAGGTGAACTTGATGCTTTTCCAACCTGGATGCTTCTGTGATTCTGTAATTTAGCCTGAATTGAATTGCACAACTAAGCCAAGAGAATCAATACGATACAGTAACTTTTTCAAGAAAATGACATGGAATTACCTGGAGGTTGCTTGTATGAATACCTTCATAAAGCACTGCTGTCTTCTTCCTGCAAGGCAATGCATTTCTGAGGTGCAGTGCTCCACTCCACAAGGTTCCTGATCCTGTGGGTGCACAGGAGAATTATGAGCACACCTGCTGGATTGGACTTCTCATATGGCTTGGGGCTAATTTCTAGACTCTGCTGGGCAGTTTTGAGCATGTGACAGGGATACTGACAGCCTAGGCAACTTCTGACAGCAAGGCAGCAAGATCAGGTATTACAGAAGCTGAGCAGTGGCTCATAGAGCACTGCTCAATTGTGAGTGACTAAAAAAAGGACATGGGTGTCAGGGATGCCTAAAGTCTGCTGACTTTCTTTAGATTTTTGGCTAAATATTCTCTGCTATTTTCCAGCTTCTTAAACCATACTAACACCCACTTAGTAGAATACTCCAAGGTTTTCTTTCTTCCCACCTTGCTTGCATCTTCGGTGTTACACTTTATTTTGGAAATTTTAGGGATTAAGTGGCGTTTCCTTGAATTTGAAAGTTCTAAAATAGTAGGTGTTTCCTTAGAGGGAATGATGTTAAGATGTTTGACAGAGATTGGCAAATCTAATGACCTTTGATTAAAACCTGCAGCTGTATGATAATATAGACAAACATGATTTTAAAGACATATTCAGAAACCAGGAATTTAGGAACTATTTTCAATGTTTCGGCCTACACAGATTACTAAATAAAGGATTTCAACAAGTGAGGGCATGTTTTTGTTTGTAAAAGTGGGTGCTTAGTACAGTCAGTGATCAATTAAGGACAGCCGGAATATATCAGAATATACTTTCCCACACATCCACTAGTACTGAACATTAATAAATTTTCATCCCTTTGTAATTATTTTCTCTTCACAGCTATTTCCATATTGTTACCATCTGTACTTGTGACACTTTTACAAGAAAACTGATTCCATCAATTCCATTTCTGTGATTTTTTTTATTATTGTTGCAATTGTTTCAAACCCAGAACCTTCTAAACTGACTTGGATACTTCGAACCGCTTTTATATTGTGCAACCAATGACCAACTCGTTTTTAGTCAGAAACCTGCCTTTTTTTTTTGTTTGTCTGCTTGCTCTTATTACTTTAGATCAAGTTGGAGGCTCCCAACAGACAATGGTCAAGTGCTCTGGTGACATTCCAGTAAAGAGATGAGCAGTTTTGCAAATTAAAGAGATTGTGGACTAAGGAGGCAGCCATTTAATAGCTGTTTTGGAAAGCTGTGCACTGGACAATGGGAGAAATTGCTTTATTGTAAACATGTATTGTATGAAAGAGATAGGCTTCAGGGCTGACTAAATTGAATTCTTTCAGGACAAAGGTAGTTGGAGAAACTGTGGCCTTTGAAAATCCAGTCATGTGGTGCCAGTTACCTCCTGTGAAATGCTGAAGTGTGTTGCTCCCATTGAATTCAGGGGAACTGAAGTCCATTAACGCATTCAGGAGCTCTCGATAGAAATTATTATAGCTTTAATGAGACAGAACATATAGGAAAAATTTTGTATGTATGTGTTTGGAACAGCCTAAAACACAGCAGTTGAAATGAATCCATCTCCAATCAACTTTTCTATGCCGTGCTTCACTGAAAAGCAGACTAAAACCAATTTTTGAATAATTTTCAAAACAACTTAGAAAATGCCAATTCACAGAAAACAGCAGGGGTTACATTTTTCCTTAGTGAAGGGTAAGAAATGACTGCTTCTGGTGAAATAAAAATGTCATTGATTTTGAAAATTGCTTCAAAGTAATGTGAACATTTAAAATAAAATAATGGGGGACCATTTTGTCTGAAAGATGGAAAAGAATTAGTGACAATTTTCCAGTAATGCTGTTTCAGTGACAAAAATATTGTGGGGACTATTTTAATGATAAGTGTATACCGTGTGTGCAGGGAGGGAAAACCTCTCTGATGCAGAGTTGAATTGTGTGGTTACTTTGGTTGCTGATCACAGAATTAACCAGGTTGGAAAAGACCTTAAAGATCATCAACTCCAACCTATAGCCTAACACCTTCTAATTAACT